>CM052245.1:8585572-8851812 GCA_028455795.1 Lasioglossum marginatum | reverse complement strand
GTTTAATTTGACTTAAAATTGTCTATATAGGTATGAATATGTATTTACTGTAATTTACCTTTGTGCAGCAGAAATAGATCTCAGTTGAGATCTGAAATGCTTAATAAAAAAAGAAAGAACTGCTAAACAATACAGTCTCCATTAGGATTGTTCGAATTAATAGAAAAAAGTCTGTGCAAATTCGGTCCCTTAAACATTAACATATGTAACACTAGGTTTACGGAGCTCTAGAAATAACTATGTCACATTATTTTATAAACATAACAATAATGTGTCTATCCAAATTTTTGGCCATTTTTCCAATAATATGTGTCCAAAGAAATTTGATAAATAATTCCTCAGGGAAGCAACTTTACAATCTTAATAATAGCAAATTAAGAATATTAGAACCCGCCATTTTGACGGGTCCCGTAAACCTAGTGTTAAAGGGGGTGACTTGTCTTTCTAGGATTACAAGGGTGTCTTCTCATTTCGCGATAATGCATGCGATGGGGTTTTTCAGTAGTCAAAAGCGCTAGATAACAGATTAATCTAGGCCGCGATCGCCCTCAAAAGTCATATTTTTACGTTTACGAGGCATAATCTGCATTATTCGGAAGCATACAGCTGCGCACGTAGCTATTTTCATAAAGCTGCGACAGCTACTTCCGAATAATGCAAATTACGCCTCGTAAACGTAAAAATAGGACTTTTGAGGGCGATCGCGGCCTAGATTAATATTTTATCTAGCGCTTTTGACTACTGAAAAACCCCATCGCATGCATTATCGAGAAATGAGAAGGCGCATCCCGCACCCTTGCAATCCTGGAAACGAGAGTCTACCGCCTTAAGTTTCGGGCGGCATAGGATATTTGTTATGGTTTGTTGAAATATGCTGTACACGGTGTATATATAGATATTATATCATAGCGACTATCATAGCGAGATTCTACACCGTCGGTTTGGTAGAAATTGATGACGTTCCTTGTTAGAAAATTTGTATTCTCCGTAAAGATCCTCAGTGTGGCCACATCAACTAGCCGCAGCCTTCCCTGTTCGTATGCTGACGTGGAATCGCAGCTTGTTCGAATTAGAGAAACTTCGGTGAAAATAAAAATGTCCCGCGGACAAAATGGCCGACCAGGTCGGTCAACTTTCGAGCGCGTCCATAGATAGAAGGAAAGGCTAGGGCATATAAGGGAAGAGTTGCTTGGCGGAGTTGGCCCCAGCCACACGGTGTGTAAATACCTTACACGATGGCTGCACGTTAACCTCATTATCCATGCATATGTGGTCTCTGGCCGCTTGCTGCGACGACGCCACCGCGAAAGACATACACTGAATAACCGAGGCTTAATATAAGGCTGTCGTTGTTTGCTCGCTGTTTCAAGCAACCCAGAGAATACGTGGAGATTGTACGGACGACGAGCAGGCATTCGACGAAACCACGAATGTGTTTCAGGCGCAGACAACTTGTTGCTCCCGAGACTCTTTTTGAAGTCCCTCTGGGAAAGACTGTTTGCTCGCTATACTCCTCTTTTCAATTGTATATGGAGCCTATTTAGATTGTAGTGGAACTCTATTTATATGAACAAAATTTTACCAGTGTTTGGTTAACTGAACTCAATATAACCGAAGCTTAATAGAAGGCTGTCGTTGTTTGCTCGCTGTTTCGAGTAATCCGGCGAATACGTGGAGATTGTACGGACGACGAGCAGGCATTCGACGAAACCACGAATGTGTTTCGGGCGCAGAGAACTTGTTGCTCCCGAGACTCTTTTTGAAGTCCCTCTGGGAAAGACTGTTTGCTCGCTATACTCCTCTTTTCAATTGTACATGGAGCCTATTTAGATTGTAGTGGAACTCTATTTATATGAACAAAATTTTACCAGTGTTTGATTAACTGAACTCAATATAACCGAAGCTTAATAGAAGACTGTCGTTGTTTGCTCGCTGTTTCAAGCAACCCAGAGAATACGTGGAGATTGTACGGACGACAAGCAGGCATTCGACGAAACCACGAATATGTTTCGGGCGCAGAGAACTTGTTGCTCCCGAGACTCTTTTTGAAGTCCCTCTGGGAAAGACTGTTTGCTCGCTATACTCCTCTTTTCAATTGTACATGGAGCCTATTTAGATTGTAGTGGAACTCTATTTATATGAACAAAATTTTACCAGTGTTTGATTAACTGAACTCAATATAACCGAAGCTTAATAGAAGGCTGTCGTTGTTTGCTCGCTGTTTCAAGCAACCCAGAGAATATGTGGAGATTGTACGGACAACGAGCAGGCATTCGACGAAACCACGAATGTGTTTCGGGCGTAGACAACTTGTTGCTCCCGAGATTCCGTTCGAAATCCCTCTGGGACAGAGTGTTCGCTCGCTATGCTCCTACTCTATTCACTGCGGAAGAATTGCGGATATTTAGTTCTATAGACAATTGTACATAGAGCCTATTTAGGATTATAGTGGAATTCTATTTATATGAACTAAATTTTAGCAGTGTCTGGTTAACTGAACTCTAGTTGAACTCAGTCCACTACTTATAGTCTAGCTGAATTCAGTTAGAGTTCAGTTAGCTGGAAAATCATAGTCAGTGATGGGAGACAGGAACCACCTAATCTCCCGGAGGTTCATATAAGTGGAGTTCTACTGTATTTGTTTCCTTGTCATATCAGAAGCCAGCCAGTGTAAGACCTTCAGCATGAAAACTGAAATAATTAAGGGGCTGTTCTGGTTTTCGAGGACGATGTTTCACCAACTTTTAGCAATTTTTACAACTTGCCCTTCTGCAACGAGGGTATAACTTCTTTTTGGGTCCTTTCTACAAAGGTAGTGGCCAAAAGCTACGATATTTGGATAGATCGAGAACTCTAGTGAACTTCGACGAAGTGTGAAATGTGTGACTTCTGTCACTCTTTTAACACTCTTTCATTATTTCTGCAAGAACTCTCCTTTTCTTTTTTTTAGACGTGCATTTACTTGGGAAGGCATTACGGCGAAGCTTCTGTTACTTGTCCAGAGATATATCCTACATCAAGATTCCTGTCACGAAAAATACGATGTAGGTACGGATCGAAATACGGAATGCATTTTTATTCGCTGGCCCCTTTGCCCCTCGAACGCTTCCAGAATACTTTGCACGTTGTCATCAATAAAGATCGTCACTCGAGGAATGCTTTCTCAGACAATATATATATTCTCGATTATATTGTGAATACATACACAGTGACTCCCACTAATATTCGGACATTCTTAAAAAGACGATAACTTTCTTAACACTAGGTTTACGGAGCTCTAGAAATAACTATTTCACATTATTTTATAAACATAACAGGTATGTGTCTATCTAAATTTTTGGCCATTTTTCCAATAATATATACCCAAAGAAATAGATTTGGTAAATAATTCCTCAGGGAAGCATCTTTACAATCTTAATAATTGCAAATTAAAAATATTAGAACCTGTCATTTTGACGGGTCCCGTAAACCTAGTGTTAATATTGTACTATACGATTTGAACTTTTTTGGGAAAAAATTTTTTTTCAAAAATTGCAATTGATCGGAATTGTAGAATAAATACTAAAAGTTGCATTTTACAACTTTTTTATGTGGGCCTATATTGAAAATTTAAAAAATACGTTTTGTAGATCTGTGTCAATTAAATTTCGTCAAAATCGGCCGACGTTGCAATGAGCTACAAACGTTTAAAGATGGTAAAAATTGCAGATTTTCACGATTTTCGGCCTCTAACTGCAATAAATCTAAGGATTCTTACATCTTTCAATGCCTGTCGTTTTTTCCTACACCAACTGATTTCGATGAAACTTTCACAGTGCATATAATTGACACAGATCTACAAAATGTATTTTTTAAATTTTCAATATAGGCCTACATAAAAAAGTTGTAAAATGCAACTTTTAGTATTTTTTTCTGCAATTCCGATCAATTGCAATTTTTGAAAAAATTTTTTTTTACATCCTGTAGCAAACTAATGCCTCTAGCTTTCCAAACAAGTTCAAATCGTATAGTACAATATTAAAAAAGTTATCAACTTTTTAAGAGTCTGAATATTAGTGAGAGTCATTGTATAAATTATTTGAAAAATAATCGTTAAGATAATATATTATTTTATGTAACTACGCCAAATAATATTTTCAAAATTCTTTCATTATTTTTGATTGATTATAGAATAAAATAACATGTTATTTGAAATAACATTCGAATTAATGTTATTTCAGAAGTGCCCTGGTTGCGTGCTCGGCAGTTTTGCAGTTAATAATGTTAATGTCGTCGGATCCTGTATCGATTACAGAATGTTGCAATGATCAGAATAAGTGATGATTGTGTTGATGCAAGGTCGGGTGAATGTAGCGGATGAGGTATGCATAAGTGGAGAAAAACAATTATCATTAGTGATTCTGTGACGCTGTATCACGCAACAAAGGCATCTTTCGAAAAAAATTCAACTTCGTCATTGAAATCTCGTATCTACTGTAGCTATCCCCCTCCCCCCCCATTTATTTCCTTTTAACTCTTGAATGTGTGACTTTTCTGACGACCGCATCGTTGACGATGCTTGAAACATTTTAATTCACCATTTTTTGTAAACAATAAATTTGATTCTTTAGTAACAAACTTATGTTTCAAAAAAACCTATTACAATATTTCAATTTTACGGTTAGAATTTTAAAGTATAATAAATTTAACACAATAAATTACTCATTAATAGACTGCGGATTTTTATGCAATTATGGCTTCTGAAAATTTTCAAAATTATTTCAAATCTATAAAGGCTACTACCACGGAAAATAAAATTTTATTTGATATTCGAGTTTCTTAAAATTCGTCTACGAAAATTGCAAATTGCAGTCTACTCATTAAATACGAGAATATCTATACTATTTCTACGCAATTTGATACGTTTTTTCAAAATCGTAACTTTTAGCCCCGGTCTCTCCCTTACTTTGTCTTTGAGCTTGGTTGCCTAACTTTTGCTCCTCGGCGACCAAGATGTCGACTACTGGTCGACAATGCGTATCGACTCCAATCGTTTCACAGAGTTCGAACCAGGAGTCAGCGACCTTGCCGAGGAATTTATTTCTCGTTAAGTGTAAATTGGGTCAATTTGCTTGGGACAATGTTTCGTTGTACCATGGACGTAGTGAAATCTAGAATTATTAAGTCCAGGGCTATGGAAAGCTTGCCCGGAGGCCCTTCGTCTGTTCAGGCTCGCGTTCTTCGCTCATTGCATCATGCATTTTAGAGCAGATAAAGATAAATCGACTGCTGAGAAGGGGGATGATGGCGAGACGAATGAATAGGTTTCACTTTTGCGGCCGGATTCCAGCGAATCTCGACGAAAACGATCGCGACTCCGGTACGGCACGGCGTTTTGCGTCCGATCATCTGAACCATAAAGTCGAAAGCAAGGCGAGACGATGTGGTAAGCGGCGAACCACCGCTCCGTCCCATGACTTTTTCCTTTTACACTGTACAAAGGAGTAGCAAGAACCAGAATTCCTCGAAGCCATGACTCGGCAATTATCTCGGCGCACGATCACGATCCCGCTCGGTTACTCCGAGGCGAATTTGATGGAGATGTCTGGTAAGAAACTGGTCCGAACTGGAGACAATTCTCATGAGAATCGGCGGACTGCACGGTTTTTAATGTTTAAACCAGCGCATCCGTTTCAACGTCTTCAATCGTCTTACTGATGGACTGATGAGGGACCCGCGGTGACTGGAAAAATGAAGAAATGAAGTATATCAAGATATTTTTTGGATATTAAATTAAATGTTAATTACCTTTGTAAATAATGAGTACATAGACTGTGGATCTTTATGCATTTCTGAAGAAGTTGGTTGGGTGAAATATGAAACAGTAAAGTATTAGAAAAATTCAAGAATGTTGTAATGTTGCTTTTAATGTAACAAAGTCGTTAAGGGATGAAATCAATTTTTATGTTGTTCCTGCTTTCCACAATCAATTATGATTGATCATTTTAACACTGAACCTACCACGAGGGGTCAAATGATCCATTTTAGATTTTTTCTTCGACAATTATTGAGATTGTAAAGGTGTTTTCACGGGAATTTATTAAATATATTTTTTGACTCCAGTATATATTGTAATAAAAGTTGCACAAAATATAAATAAATTTAATCTTGTTATTTTTATAATACCGTACACATTAGTTACTTTTGATGGTCGGTAGATTTAGTGTTGAACTTTCGTTCACCACTGTAAATACACCTGTACGCTATTTATAACACGGTCTAATAATTGAAAACGAGCAAGCCTCCGTATAGAGTGCGCACCTAATTTCTGCGAGTTTACAATTGTCATTTCCCGGTTGTGAGAGAGAACATAATGAAACGTATTCCGGCTGCGATGACTCTTCCTCCCACTTAAAAAGAAGCGAACAAAGATCACGTAATCAGATTTCACAGCTTATCGCTCGATTCACTGTTTGCGACTGCTCCATTCTTCCTGCTGTTCAATTTTAATCCAAATAACCTTCCTATTGGATTGAATAGGATTAAAGACATTTTAAATCGTCTTATCAATTTCAAATCACCGAATTAATTCATAGATCAATCTGCAATAAATCTCACACTTCAATTGTACGATGAAGCACAATAGATTCTTTCGTTTCGAACTCTTTCTCATAAACTTTCATAACCTAATGTTTCTGCTTTCTTTTCAAGAATTTAAAATCAACGTGCGCCACTTTTTCACGATGAAAAATCACAATTTGTATTCTTGTTATTTTTATAATACTGTACACATCAGTCACTTTTGATGGTCGGTAGGTTTAGTGTTAACAATGAAGGTACAACGCCTCCAATGATCTCATCGAACGTAAATGGGTAATAAAAAGTGATTGCGACTATGTTCTTACGATGACCTATTTAAATGCGACGGCGTGATTTTTTATTCTCTTCGGAAACTGTCTGGCGATATCGAAGGTCGACTAATAACCTACCCGTCTTTTTTTTCACCGTTCCCCGGATCCGATATCTGTCATTGCGGACGATTTCAATTGCCATACATCCGACGAGAGATATTGAAATATTTCTTGAACACCCGCCACTGATAACGAACTCTCGGTTGAGTAATCAGGTTCTTCTTGTTCAGTGAAGCGTGGCCGCACTTACTTTCGGTAATTTTCCGGTATTGCCTCCAGTCCACGAATTTAGGTCGCAACTAAACGTTCACAATTGAAGAGACTGCTGCACAAAGAAAAAGACAGCTCCAGTTCCAAATAAGAGCACACAAACTAAAAGCAATTAACACTCCAGTACTCTGTCCCAACTGTGTTATCAATAGACAGTGGATTTTATGGATTTATGACGAAAATGAGTAGGCGTGATTTAAAACACTAAAAACATTAGACGAATTTCAAAATACTGTCATATTATCTTCAACCCATGGAACGTATTAACCCCTTTCCATACTTTGACGAGCCAGACACGCGATGTAGGTTTTTAACAAGGTCTAACAAAAGTGAATGTCACGCGTTTCATTTTAGATGAAACAAAATTTGATTCGTTTGTGATCAATGTTCAAGCATTAAAACAAGTGTAACCATACAAGAAATATACATTTTCTTTTCCCTTCTGCACAAAGATGTTCTAATCACTGTAACTGTAGAAGAAACTGTACTGCAAGGGGTTAAGAGAGAAAATAAAATTCTATGTCGCTCCGGTTTGCTACAATTCAGATGGAAAATTTTTATTTTGCATAAAGATCCGCTGTCTAATTATAAAGTTAGATGAAATTAACTAACGTTTGTTAAGAAAGATAGTCTACGGATGACAAGTTGTCTGACGAAACCGATTTTGCAGCATAGGCCAGAGAACAGCGGTGGCTGATTGTCAGACGAGGACCGGATCAGTTAGCCCAGCGAATGTTCTAATTCGAGGACAAACCATGTCGCAAAGCCAATCAACCTTCCGAACGATTTAATAATCCCGACTATTGTCGAGCAGCTGGAGAGGTCAGTTCAATATAGCGTTACCTGCACAGTGAACACGCGTATCGGTACAAGCGAGTGCGAGTTGTCCGCACGAGCGAACGTGCAGCGGATAAGTGAGAGAGGACAGGCGGTTGATCGCCAACAATCGTGTACCGCATGTGAAATACAATTATTTATAACTTACACGAAACACAAGCTTAGCTCTTCGCATTCCAACAGACACGTACCTTGTAATAGATTACTACAGTAAAGTCGCGACTTTGCGTCCTGAGGAATCTCCACGATCACTGTCCCTTCGCCTACCCCTTTCCCTGGGGGGCATCCCCGCGAGAGAGCAAGAAGCTCGAGCGATCCGTGTTTGCATGCTGTCCTTTCCTACGTTCGGCATCTTTTGTACAGAGTGTCACAAAATTATATGTCGCGGACACCATAGCGCGATTCTACACCCTCGATTTAGTCGAAAATGACATAAGGAACCCCCCGCAAAATTTACCTTGAACGTGAAAAACAAGGTAAAAAAAACCAAAATTCTCTTTTAGCACTTTACCTACCGGAAGCCTATCCATAGAATTTTCAATAATTGTGCTGTTCCAAAAGAAAGCATAGAAATTTTCTTTTACGTTGCAATCTTAAATGAAACTATTAGATGACGTTATTGAGGGTGATTTGTTAGTTCACAATGACAATTGCTGTTGCTATTGAAGGCTCCATTAAAAAGTCTTTAGCCACGTACCACAGATTTCTCAAAATTATGCAATAATCACCGGTCGGTAATGTGTTAAGATTAAAGATTTTTTTGAGATTTAAGATTTTTAATCTTGAAAAGTTTTGGTTTTTTTCGCTCTAGAACTACCGGGCCGTCAAAATAATGGATTTCATGTTTTTGTGTGGACACATATTCGACGAATTTATTTATTTAGATATATTTCGCAAAGAAAGACACGCAATGTCTTTTGTCTGTGAATACACACTTATCCTCCTATCTCTGCCAGTACCGAATCAGTCATGTGGCATTACGATACGTGCACGTCAGAGACGAAACGCGTCACGTGACTGAGCCGCCGCGGAAATGTGGGGAACAGTGGCGGGTTTAATGGTGAGCGGACTAAGCGGCCGCGTGTGGGGCCCCGGGATACTTTCCGTTTTTCTTAATAAGTTTATGAGAGTTTTCTTGCAACTTCTACTTCTAACTTGAGTTTGACGGCTCCAAAATTTTTACCGCTTTGGGTCTCCACTTAACTTGAGCCGCCACTGGTGGGGAATAGCGTTGTAGAAGTACTTAGGAGGTAGAGTGGGAACTCTGTACGTGACGTCTCCTCTTTCGCGCAGAGAGTCGCAAAAGATGAATCTGACGGCGGAGGGGGAAACGTATGGACTGTACTCTGACATGCCTGGTCACACTCCAATATTTATGAAAGAACATCGGCTTTGATTATCGGAACTCCGGCACGCCACAAAAAGGCTACCTGGAAACGGACGAACAAGGGAAATGAACAGAGCAATCACGCGGTTTCGATCGAACCTAAGTTTCCTTAGATTTATGTGGTTCATTGAATATATCGATTGTGAATGGATCTGGACCCCTCGTCAAAGGTTCCTCTTCGGGGAGAGATGGTTGAATCCGAGTCCGCCGCTTGGCTTGCATGTCCTCCGCTAGCTGCTGAAGAAGATCCTTGAATACGTAGTTGTCCAGGTTCTTCGCGATGTAATAGAGGAAGAGCCAATCCCCGAAATGATACTCGTGCGTGACAGTCAGTACGTTCCATGGGTTGTATTTTCCAGGACAGGCAAACGCGAAAACGTATTTGTTGAATATCGTGCTCCTACGAATGCAACAAACAACGGTTCTAGTTGTGATTTAAATGTGATTCTCGTCGCCCGGTGATGGACGAAAAAAGCATTTAAAAAAATGTTCGAATGAGAAGTACATTTTCCACTCGTAATGTCTTTTTTCTTATTCGAAATGTATTTGAATATTGTGTTCGACCGTTATGTCATTTCATGTAAAATACTTCTATTGAACAAGGTTCTATTTAATTCGGAATTCACCCGGTGGTGGGGATAAAATTTGGACAGTTACGGTAGAGATCTTTTCAGTTACGGAGAGAACGCTGTACAGTAAAATCACGATCTAGCTCTTATCGCCCGTTCCGAACAGGGACAGAGATTGTATAGGGAAACTGTTTTCTTATGATTGCGTCGACTGCGCCGAAAGTACAAAGGATGCCGTAGAAAAGGACAGCATGTAAACACGGATCGCTCGAGCTTCTTGCCCCCTCGGGGATGCCCCCCCAGTGGAAGGAGTAGGCGAAGAGACAATGATCGTGAAGATCCTCAGGGAGCTAGATCGCGACTTTACTGTATACGTATACACATAATCGATGCAAATACGGAGACATATGGCGTATAAACAGTAGTAACCTGGCATGCAGCAACATCGTCAATATCCTCCATACCAATCCCAAACCGGTTACCACGGACAGAATGATAAACCAGTACCAGAGGAACACGTAGATCTTTTCGTTGACAATGTTCAACGCCATGACGCAGAGGGCATCAATATCCTGCACACTCCCGGAAGGGCCGTATTTGTAGAATCTGCACTTAGTAACCTGAAACATCCACGAACAGGATTATACGCAGGATGTCCCAAAAATGTTGTACTTCCTTGAAAGGTTCCTGAAGCAACTTTTTCCTGTGCGAAAATGTTCTCCGTGGTCTTATCAAGCAGTTATTAACGAAAAACACGGAACAAGGCCACGGAGAAGATTTTCGCGAACGAAAAAGTTGCTTAAAATTCTCTTAAATTTGCCCCTTTTACAACGTTTGCGGGACACCCTGTAGATCACCCGGAGCGTTTTCTGAGGCTTTGAATCGTTCCATTCGAGTTAACACAACTCCGTTGACATTCGACATTTCTACAGTCGAAACTGGTTCCACGGTTTAACGTTTCAATACGGAAGGCATTTCCGACCTTGTCTAGGTGCGACTACGCTTGCAACGTGCCCTGAGATTGAAACGCTACTTCTGTAACACTGATAACTACGAGATATCCTCGATTCACTTGAACGATAACAGCAATCACCACGCGAAAAAAATTTTTAAATAACCGACGCTCATTTCCACCAATCTCTAAACAATTTCCGCGAAGATAAGTATTGTACAGCGATATATCAGCGACTTGTTGTTCCAGGAAATCGAGCGCTTTCGCAAGGGCATGTTGAGCGAGCTAACACTCGTGTCGATTCATCCTTGGATCGCGGATGCAAAGTTTGTTTTGACTCAGATTCTCTATCCGACTGGTCGCTTCACTTCACGATGATGTGCCTGAGGCTGACAGTTATTCACGGTGCTCGTAATCGTCTTTAGAGTTGGATAGCAATCCAACAAGTAGCCAGATGGAGAAATTACACCATCGTATCACAATGCAGTCCATTTTGCTAAGGCAGCTAAGATATCGAAGGCTGGAGAGCTGTGTCATTTCGAAGAGTACAGTTTCAAAGCGTGTACGCCAGGGATGGGCATTTTTCTCTAAATTCAAACAAGGCCGTCCCCCACCAGCATTCGTTATTACCATAGAGCTGGGCTGGGCACGGTTGGGGCCCCTCAAACGCTTGCTTCCCCCGCCAACGTTTCGTGTCTCCGTTGCCCCACCGCAACGGCGCTTACTAGAAGGAGACAGTGAGCGCAACGATGGGGACGGTTTTTTCTTAGTTGAGACAAATGTGCCCAACACTGTTTTAGGCTAATCTAGAAGGCTTGCCAGGTCCTCGCAGCCATTTACTGCTCTAATGATCCTTTAGAAGTTCCTACGACATTTGCTAGGAATTGTGGAATTGTGGAATTTTGTAGGAATTCGCAATTTTTGAAATTGTGACCTGCGTTTTCCGTAGAACCACAGAAATGTGCCCAGTAGTGCAATATGGCAAGCAGGGCACAGGCCTTGCGCATCGCGATGAAGGCGCGCGCTGAATGAAAGAGAGGTTGGTGGTGGAAGCAAGAGTTTGAGGGGCCCCTACCGTGCTCAGCGCTGTTCTATGTAACCGACTCTCGGAACACTAATTGTCCAGGCCTGATCTAACGGTTTCCTCCATAAATAGATAGCGGTGTGTCGTTGAATGTACCTTAGGAAAGACAACGTCAAGGACATCCATCTCTCCGTGGGACTTGTCGCCACCCGCCGACTGGCCTAGACCGAGGAAAGCACCACCCAAGAACCGATCGGTCATATATATCTGTACTAGAACGTTGATGAAGTTAAGAACCTCGCAGAGGCCTAGATAGTAAGCCCATGGTCGGTTCAAGTGGATGCGATTCACGAAAGCGATGCGAATCTGTCGGATCTTCTCGTTCCGATCGTTCTTTGAGGGAATGGTCACATTATTGTCCAGCTTCATTGGCTCGTCGCGCAGGGCCAAGTTCGACAATTGCAACCCGGAAACCATGTACTTCAGACGACCACCTGGACTGGCAAAAATCATTTATTTCACACAGGACACCGGTATACATGTATACATTTAAACATGATTTTTTCAAACAAATTTATGCACAGCTCTATATGTATCTAGGAACTGTATAACTTTTATTTCAACCATTTTTTGATACCTTTGGTTGTTCACAACTTGAAAGCTCGTATACAGAAAAGGAGGTTCGGATAAAAGAGTTGATGTCTCCCTCAAAGTCAAAAAATGACCACTTCGTGGATGGGTCTAATGAATATTTATGCAAAGTTTCATCAAAATCTATATCAGTCCCCGATGTTCCCTTGTAAAAACATCGTAGTTATATATCGAAAGAAAACTGTATATCTGCACGTTTGGAGAAACTGACCTTCAGCATGTCGCCATAGGTAGTGAGGCACGTAGAAGAAGATTGCTTGGAAAAACAGAACGAAAGGAACCCACTGATAGTAGGCATGGCGGACGATGGGGTCATCATTGCCGGCTGGACCTACTCCTGGATGTGGCAACTGGCCCGACTCGACCAACGTCATGTTCATGTGCTTTACCTGAAACATTTACTCTTTCGTTCCGTCATACATAGTTACGCCCCGTATTCTTAGTGGAACAAGTATAGTGACTTCATAGATGGTTCTCGAACTTAACAGGGGTTTACGGAGGTCTAGAAACAACTATTTCACATTATTTTATAAACAGCAAGAATGTGTCTATCCAAATTTCTGGCCATTTTTCCAATAGTATATACCCCAAGACACATTATCTAAAGTAATAATATTTGGTCCTTTCAGGGTTTCAAATCCATTTACCACTCTGCCTCTCTTCCACTCTCGCTATTGCCTTTTTTTTTTTAAAGACGTGCGGAAAGAATACCTTTACGTACACCCGCCCCAAAGGGGGTAGTGTGGGGTTCGGGGACTCTCACTATCACCTAATTTCAGCGAGACCTACTGTTTATTACGGTAGGTTCCGAACCACCTTAGGCAACAACACGCGGCGTGTACACAGGGGGTCACTCCCGGCGTATACCTAGGCGGTCAATACCCCAAGACATAAAGGTAAATAATTATAATTCCTCAGGGAAGCATCTTTACAATCTATCAATCTTTTATATCGATTATAATTCCTTAGGGAAGCATCTTACAATCGATTATTAAATCGCAATTTAAGAATATTAGAACCAGTCATTTTGACGAGTCCCGTAAACCTAGAGTTAAAATGATTGCACTGTATGCAACTTGTCTTTTGTAACTTTGAGTAAAATATTGTTTCGTTTACAGTGAACTATTTTCTGACAGCTTTTCGTGGGTCGAATACGAGTGTACGCGACTGTATACGACTGTATTGTAAACATCTTTTCATTGACAGTGATTGTTAGACACCAGATCTTTATGTAAAATGAAAAGTTTGTGCATGAATTGTAAGACACAGAAGCTAAATGGAAATTTATATCTTTCAGAAATAATTTAATGAATACTCTTGAAGCCTTTTAATCTTTTCAATGTTTTAAGCATTGCACCACACTAGAAAGAAAGGAAGACATTAAACAAATGTAAGAGACTAAATCTTACGGACACGTGCACGACCTCTCCGCTACACTGAAGATATGGGTCACAAATGACCCGGTGCTAGCCTGACGAAGATTAAAGAATGCAACTAGTAATTTTGCAGTGGACGCAGTAATAACTCTATTATATGAGATTATTATCCATTTCGGAAAATTTAAGGATACTCGGTAACTTGTTTTGTTAGTTACACGTTCGAACTAGAAATATGTTAGGTATTAAGTTAGGTAAACGTTAGGTATTAATATGTTAGATATTTACATCGCTTACATTACTTGCATAGTAATATACAAGCAGATATACAAGAATATATTACTTACGTTGTGCTTGTATGGCATACTTATCCCGTTAAATTGAGTCAATTTATTAATTAGTAAACTGGTAATGGAATGATAAGCATTGACTCATAACGCATGAATCACGACTGCCTAGAGTGTGAATAACAATAATACGTAGACATTGTCCAAACAGTCAGATTTGGAGAACATCATTCAAAGTAGTTGATGCAGTGATAGGCACCGTCGAATGCTTTTTGAGAAAAAGTAATTCGTGGTAATTTATTGCCTGTATTTTTGCTCAACTAATAGCCTTGATTTTAACTGTAGAAAAGCTGTCAGGATTCGGATCGAGTGTGCTTTCGTTCTCTCCATTTTTGCAAACATTTTACAGTACAACTCATTCATTCTTGCACCGTGGGAACTCGACATGCAACAGTTTCCAGCGTTCAAAAGCCACTATATTTGTTCCAGCTAATAACTTTGGTATTTACTATTTACTATTTACCACTGTGTACGTAGAGTTGAAGAAACAAAAAGTGTTCATCACATTTTCCGATACCGCCGAACCACTGATGCACCTTTATGAAAAAAAAACGATGATTACAGTTCCTTGATATTGTTTACTTTTATGGGAACGACCTTATTGTATATGATTTCGATCAGACAATTTTCTCCATTTTTTCGGACACCCGTTTGTTTTACGAAAAAAACGTAATATAATAATTCTCTATTTTAACATGTTTATACATTTCTTACTTAGTGTAGATCAATAAATTAATGCTTTATCTGAGAACAGAGTTAAATAAAAATTTAATTCCTTAACACTGTAGCTATCGCATACTTTTGAATATGACTTATGTTATGTAAGTAAAAAGTAAAAAGATGAAAATATTGTATTATGTATGGTATGCTATACAGGGTAGTCTATCTCGCAAATAAATCGATCTTTTCATGCGAAAATTAATAATCGAATTAACTGTCTAATCAATAATTAGTTTAAATGAAACAACGTAGAGAGCGAATTACTGAAAAATGCCGAAAATGTGTAATGTTATCTACGAATGTGTAATGTGTAATGAATGCTAACTATGTAAAATGAGGCGAATAGATTGACGTCTAAGCATATCTAAAAACCTGTAATACTGTTGTAACACGAGAACAGTAACTGAGAACTCATTCACCATTTTCATATTCCCGATAGCAGACAATGTCAACATATATGTATTTAGCAGACAATAAATAGTAAAGTTAAGATAAAATAGCATTTGCATTCTAGGACATTGTTTAATAATTCATCATGATGTGTCCCAATCATTAAGTACAGTGTCACCCATGAACGAGTTGTAAAATACCCTTCATATGTAGATACTCTACAGACTTTGCCAAAATTTTCTAGCTTCGCATAAAAACACTTTTAAAACAGATATTTCTCATTTAATTTATTTCTTTATAAATATGCATGCAAATATCAACGACATTTCTAACTCACTGACTCATTTCCTCCCTATGACAGTGTGCGATTTCGCATGTAGGTATACGTAAAGCCAATTCGCATTCCAGCGAATTCAGTAACCGTGGTCGGTCACAGTCGAAAACTTCACGATAATTTTTCAAGACAACAATCGAGTTTTGACCGACGGTTCCTCTTGCGCTTTTCATCCCTGTGATGAATAGAAGACGATGCAGTCGACAAAAAAATTGTTGACCTTTTGACCTCGAAATTCAAGGTCAAAGTTAATCTTGCGACAGCTTTCGTACATCAATCTCTACCAAACCGACGGTGTAGAATCTCGCTATGATAGTCACTATGATATAATATCTATATATAGACCGTGTACAGCATATTTCAACAAACCATAACAAAGATCCTATGCCGCCCGAAATTTAAGACGGTGGACTCGTTTTTCCAGGATTGCGAGGGTGCAGAATGTGCGTTCTCATTTCTCGATAATACAAAGATGGGGTTTTCCAGTTTCTTTTTTCGTTTACGAGGCGTAATTTGCATTATTCGGTAGCATGTAGCTGTCGCAGCTTTATGAAAATAGCTGCATGCGCAGCTTTATGCTTCCGAATAATGCAAATTACGCCTCGTGAACGTAAAAATAGGGCTTTTCAGGGCGATCGCGGCCTGGATTGATCTTTTATCCAGTACTTTTGACTACTGAAAACCCCCATCTGTGGGAAAAACGAGTCTAACCCCTTAACACTAGACCTACCATCACCGGCCAAATATAATAAAAATAATTTCGTAAGAAATGATTGTATAGATATCTTTAGTGGAGCACATATTACAATAGGAGCTGCACAAAGTCTAAATAAAATCAATCTCGTCATTTTTATAAGGGAACTTGTATACCAGTTACTTGTAAGGCTCGGTAGGTTTAATGTTAAAGAACCTCTGACCAATAGAAGTAATGTCCTATTCGGTCACATTTACATGACTATCCGCTGTCCAATTTGTAATGTATTAGCGTTACATTACGTTGCGTCAACTCGTGATTACTTGCGACCTTCGAAATGTTTGCTTCTCTACCTGATGTGCTCCCCGAAGAATTGCCTAGACGTGACGAGAACTGAGCCGATCAGCAGGATGAGGAACGTGGCTCTATAGTGTAGCTTGAAAACTGATCACAGAAGAACAAATAAATGATTTTGTCGAACGGAAAAATAAGAGAAATAACTGATGCACGAGCTGAATGGTTTTCGTTACCGATATTGTCGATGGCCACGGAATCTTGGGTAACTTTCAACTTCACGTGGTCCTTGAGGACCGCAAACGTGGCTAGCACGGTAGCCATGCCTGCTAGACTTGTTTCAGTTCTATTAGAGCAACAATATCCTCATGCGTTCCCACAGGATAGTCTCGATACCAGCTGTACGGATTTCAAAACGACAACTTCCGGTGCTACCGACCATGTGAATTTTCCCGGCACGGTTTGACAAGCGAGACTTTACACAACACCAATTGAATGTTGATCGAATCCGCACTGAACTCTTCCAGCTAGAAGAATTCTCATTTCTTGTTATCACCAGCCACGATTGCGCAGTAGCTTAAGGCTGACAACGCTTCACGAAACTAGAAAGAGTCAGCGTTATTATTGTGAAGGCACTTATTCGCGCTGATAACGTTAGATAACATCAAAAACTGGAGTGAAGAATATAATACGATCACGACGAGCGGCACACCGTGACTCCACAGTGTCATTCCCGGTGACTCGAATCATTCCCTCTGTAAATTACTTTATCAGTCTAGGCAGTATATGTAACCGACTCCAGAAATCAACGGACCCTAGACTATATTGAAGATTATACAAATCTATGTATTATTAAATTCTTGTTATTTATATGATATCAAAAATTGATTAAATTTTAGAATTACAGTTAGAATTGGACAATATTGAATACCGGAAGAAATATCTTTTTCATCGAAAATTGACAAGTCAGATAGACTTTGTTAATTCAATTCAGAACTTGTGGAATTAATTAGGCAATAAAAGGAACGCATACATTGTACTGATGAATAACTGAATGCAAGTGTAGGACATTTCTTTTATTTATAGCGGATAGAGGTATACTTAGAACTATTCAAATGAGCATTCAAGGATAACCAGTGGTAATTGTTTTTAGGTCTTGAAAAAAGCACTAAAAAAATATGTTCGAGCACGTACTGTGCTAATAACATTGCAAAAACGAAATGCAAATAAGAAATTTCAGTAAGTGGGAAGTAGAATAACAATATTCTAACAATAAGTAATGATTATCATACTATTGTAATAAAATTTGTTTTTAACACTAAACCTACCACCACCGGTCATTTTGACCGGTTCCAGATTTATTATTTTACAATTATTGAAATGATAAAAATGATTTTATAAGAATTGATTGTTTGAATATCTTTAGTAGAGCACGTATTATAATAGGAGCCGCACACAAAGTCTAAATAAACCGTACCAGTTACTTTTAAGACTCGGTAGGTTTAGTGTTAACCCTTTACACTCGGAGCTATTTTAACTGGAATATTAAACATTTCTTCCGATCTAGAATATTTCCATTCCCTATGATTTTTGAAATTTTATGGATACGAAATTGGTATAATACCTCATACAATACCTAAATGTTTAGTAATTGATTAGATACCGATATATTTAATAATGTAAACAATATTTTGAATAATGGTACAGCAATTTTTAGTGGTGCCTCAGAGGGGACAACCGAGTGCAAAGGGTTAATATTGTTTTATATTGAAAAATGTGAGTAATTCTAATTGAATGATCATTTTACACGTTTCCTGTTATTATTCTTACTTATACGATAAACCTATTTTATTACCATTATTATTGACTTATGGCTTATGTAGGCTATGGATTCCATGAGTTAACGAACATAGTTTATCCATTGCACAATAAAACACGGACTCCGATAAAATTAAATTACATTATTACTTTGCTTTCAAAACCTATATTTTATAACTTAATCCAACAACAATTTTTACAGGAAAAGTTCATTTCTCCTTAGTTATCGTAATATACATGTCTTAAGAAATAAACTTATGGAATAAATTCCCAGCAAATGCATCTTTACAACCTCAACAATGAGAAATTAACCAATTTGAAGCCTGTTAAAATAACGTGGTTCTAGTGTTCAATTAAAATTGAATAAAATTTCCGTTCGAAACATAATGTTACTCATTTATGGATAAAAATAAAAATTTAGTTTCCGACGGTAGTTCAACCTCAAATTCCATACATCTCGAAGATTTTATACTTGAATCGGCAATAACGGAGGAAAGGATCGATCTACATTATTCTACGTGGTAAGAGTAATTTCATACGGCGAGGGTACGTGGGTGTTCCACATTCATCGATGATATACGTGATCATCGTATCTAGCACACTGGCCTAAGTTACGAAACAATCCTTCGGCAATCTATATCAACCCGATGATTTCACTTAATCACATCGATAGCAAGACAAATACGATGATTAACTTGATTGACGATCACTCTCTGACAGCAGCTTTATTCTATTCAAAAATACATCCGTCAGATATGGAACTTATATCATCAAATAACGAGAAACTACTATTTCAGTGATTTAACGGAATCTATAGATACCCTAAAGAAAGACAACATTTTATATCTACTAGGAATTTACCTGTGGTATAAAAAAGAAATTAATTGATTGATTTGTTATCAGAAATTTCTTGTGCCCGGTAAATAGGACCGAAACTTCGGATTCAAACTTCGTTAACCTCTTGCCGTACTTTCACGAGCCAGACTCGTGATGGAGGTTTTTAACAAAATGAATGTTACGCGTTTCATTTTAGATGAAATGAAATTTGATTCGTTTTAATCAATATTTAAGCATTAAAATAAATGTAGCCATACAAAAAATATACATTTTCTTTTCTCTTCTACGACATTTTTGTGCATAAAGACGTTTTAATCACTGTAACTGTAAAGAAAATGGTACGACAAGGGGTTAATATTTCTTTTGCTTTTGAACGAAATCGTCCAGAAAAATTTGACGATACAGAGAAATGATTGATAATCGATCGATTGTCACAAATCATGCAAAATCATTTACAGAATGCTTCCAAATTAATAAAAAACACTTCCAAATCGTCAGTAAACATCCGGTAACTGATGTCTTTACCCTATGACTGTAAAAAAAAGGAGAAAAGACAGTAAAGTGAGGAAGAAAAATACTAGAACATCAGAAAAATGGAAAGAACTTGAAAGTCTATTTGACGTTTTCTTGAAAAAGGAACAACAAACTAACTAATCGTCAGGGAACTGTCAATTGCATTGGCCTTGGAACTTATATCCTTTCCTGCGGAAAAAACAATTTAAAAAGAAAATGGCACTTACAGCCTTTTCAAATTCCTGATTTCTTCTCTCGATCGCGATCGATCATGAATAGACTCCGAATCTTTATGCATTTATGGCTTCTAACAATTTTGGAAAAATGCCGGAATATGAAATTCCACCGACTTTAGTACGATTTTGATTAATTCCAGAACTACAAAGGCTACTACCACTGAGGATAAGATTCTACATGATTCCACTTTCTTAGCACTTTACCTATCGAAAGCCTATTAATAGAAATTATAGAATATCATAGAAATTATCTTTTACACTACAATCTTACGTGAAAGTATTAGATGACGTTATTGAGGGTGATTTGTTAGTTCACAATGAAAATTGCTGTCACTGTTGAAGGTTCCATTAAAAAGCATTTAGCCATGAACCACGGATTTTTCAAAATTATGCAATAATCACCGCTCGGTAATGTGTTGAGATTTTCCTAGAAAAATTGGAAATTGCATAAACATCCGCAGTCTAATCATGAATTTTTCAAATCTGAAAATTCACCGCTGCAGAACGAGCGAGTAATGAAAAGAATTAGGGAACTCGGATGCCTGGGGAGAGAGTGGGGGAGGAAGAAGGTGCGCGAGCAAGGGGACAAGAAGATAAACAGGTACGAAACCAAGGTGGAAAAGGAGTAAGGTCACGAAGAAAGAAGGAACGGTGATCAAGAAGGACAGGAACAAAGGAGTAAGAGGGGATAGAATGTCGAAGGTAGGACTTTGACCGGCCGTTGCCCCTGATGCGGTTGCCTCCGGCTTGCAAACCGAACAGATCCTCCAAAGAAAACTCTGTCCTCTGGTTTCTCCATTCCTGTAGTACGTATATACAGCGGGTTTCATCATTCTCAGGTACGCCGGTACACCTACCTGTCTATTTACGGTTTGCCAGCACCCATTGTGGAGTCGTTAGACGAAACATTCGCTTGCAGAGTTCTTTTCTCCTTTATCACTGGGAAAACCAGTTCCTAAACTAAGGGAATAAGCTATATTTCTCTTTTCATTTCCATGGGATCGATAACGAAAAAGAAATTAGTTTCGATGTGTAATCGTCCGATTCGTTAGTATGCAACGTGCTAGCTGTTGATTCAGACGCTGCTCGGAGCTTGTAGTAAGTCTCTTGTAGGTTCCGAACGTGTTGTTCCTGCATTTAAGAAAGAGAAGTTAGGAATATCTTTCGAATAGATGGGACTGGGTAGAACCGTTATTATCTGCATTTTAGAACGGATCATAAAAGCCAGAAGACCCATCCCTTCTCCTCGTTTTACTCTCGCCGAGTTCGTTTACCTGGAACGTGTCATTTCGGGCCCTCTGGGAGCAACCATTTTACGCAACCCATGGTATTAGTTATGTGCCAACTAGCATACTGCAGGCCCTTAAACAAAGTAATAATATGTACAATTTAACAACGTAGCTTATATTTCTATGTAGGTTCAACACTAAACCTACCACGAAGGGTCAAATGAGTTATTTTAGATTTTTTATTTGACAATTATCGAGATTGTAAAGGTGTTTTCATGGGAATTGTATGAATACATTTTTTGACTCCAGTATATATTATAGTAAAAATCGCACAAGATATAAATAAATCTAATCTTGTTATTTTTATATCTGTAGCGTACACATTACTCACTTTTGATGGCCGGTAGGTTTAGTGTTAAGTAAATTATGAATTTTATGTTAACTACATACACGAAAAATAAGGTATATGTGCCTTGTTTCAGCCTCTACCCAATAGTCAGCCTTCCTAAAAATAAGTTGCTTAACATTATTAAATTTACCGAGCACTGCATGTGACTATTTTCTATTACTTTATACAAAATAAGGCGAATGTTTATCCATCGAAATTTTTAGTCATTTCTTAAATAATGTATACCCAATAAATATGTTGTTTGTTATTTATATAATCAATTAAAATGTGATATTTTATTTGGAAATGTTTATGGTTTCCTTTGTGACTTTCTCAAATTAGTTAATGTATAAATGCATGGTCTGTGAATAAATTGCAGTGAGAGGGGTTAATCCACTTACCAAAGTGTCGCTTCCATCAATTCTTATTACGCTGGGAACTATAAATGTGATTTATGATTCGTACAGGGGACAGGAATATCAAAATTGATTTCATAATTACTCTGAAATACAGTAGAAAAACTAATATTTCAAAGATAAAGAATATGAATTTTTAGAATTATTTTTTAATACCTTATATGAATATATCTATACTTTATTAACTTCCACAATTGGACGAATTGCACATTTATAAATATTTCTCCGAACGAATTTGATTGAAGACTTTCCAAGTAAGACAAGATTCTTATTAAGTGGCATATATGTTATCAATCAATTACCAGAGAAAATACACTCGATAAATTGTAAATAAGGAGGATATTAATTGTTAAGTTAAAAGCTAGAACTAATCACTGCAGAGCTTAGATAAAACGTTAATGAAAGAGCCATGGTAGTTTCTCTAAATGGTGTTTTCGCCGTATTATTCCGTTAGATAAAATAAAGTGCTTGTTTTTAAGCTCGTTAAATTCGTCCTGATGTCCAGTAATGAGCAAAAGAAATACAAGGTGTCCCAAAAATGTTGTACTTAAAAAACGTTAGAATAACATAACTTTCGAATACTGAGTTTAGAAAAGTGAGTGCTGAGACCTGTATAATACTATGTAATTCCTATACTCATTTTATTCAAATCAAAATCTCTTCTGAACTATCGATATTTTTCCATAAATGATTTAGTACTTTTATATAGGGAATAACAAGTTGCAGTAAATAGTGCATTAAGTTGACCTCTACGCGATCAGTTGTATGCTACGCTTGCAGCCATATAACTTTCGTTTCAATAATTTCTTCACATACCGAGCAGTTTACAAAGTAATTTAGAAGGCACGCTTAGCTGAATCACCCTGTATAAACAATAGCGTATTCCACAAAAAATAATTGCACTGCTGATTTAGATAATTCATGAACAAGATAATAGTACGATTTCACGGCACATTGACGTTAAGACTGCACGGTCGGGTTACTAATCAGCAAAATGAGAATAATTTTGCTCGTGTCCCCCAGCGCAGCGCTGATCGGGGGATCTGAAATTGTTTGGACCTCGAATATCCTCGAACAAGCGTCGAGGTTCGTTTTACTGATCATTAATCTCTAATCGGAGCACACATGCACGTGCAAAGAGCCCCTGCGGCCGCGCGGTCGTTAGGCTATTTAATAAATTCCATCGCTGTGTGTTAGTCGCTATTGCGCAGGGTCATCGGTATAAAGTTGAACGAAAGGTCGGGATTAAACGGAAATTCAATTTCGCACGGGTACACGCGGATACCTAGAATTTTCGTACCCCAAATCAATTTTATATTTCGTCTAATAAACTTGATAAAATTAGTAAATTTCTGATAAAACCATCGTAGAAACCTCCTTTAAAGTAAATTTCATATCTGCGGCGAGTACACTGACAGTTTCTGTATTGCAATCATTCTGAAATCAGAAATAAGAAAAAACACCGCGTCTAGTCTTATCTGAACACTCGGCAGAAGGTTTTTTTAGATGCTAGAGATACAGTACTTATCTCATTGTCAGTACTAGCACGTCAGAAAGGATGACGGTGAGTTTTTGCGTGTTACAGGTGTTCCACCTTTCTGATCAACGCGAAATTTCACGTTTTGACCCGTCAGTAATTCATAGTCGAGACATGCGACTGTTACACATACACAGAGGAAGTAAACGATGTAGATTACAACGGTATGCTCGAACGCGTGCTGCATTTCAATGCCACGCAACAGGTCAGATAAAGCATCCGCAATTTATTTGTAATTAGTCTAATAATAAAACAGCTTTGTCTACATCTAAGACTAGACGATAAGCATTATTATAAATGCCAAATGTGAAATCAAAGGACAGTAGGAAATTTCATGAATGATCCAGACATTTTCGATTTTTCTTTCCGGGAAGTGCTGAAAGTACATAAAATAATTGATTCGCTGTTTGTAATAAATTAGACTGTGCGGATTTATATGCATGTATGCCTTATGAAAATTTTATGATGTGAATTATGAATAAAGAAAATTTCATTTTCAGTAATTGTCGTGTTATCTGCATGATTGCAGTACCATTTGACAGTCGAGATTCTCCCGATTAGAATAAGTTTAAACACGATGCAAATCGGACTATTTTTATCGATTTCTGTATACAGAGTGTCCGAAAAATGTTAGAGAACTTTGACAGAGGTGGTTCCTTAGGTCGGAATTGCCATTATAGTTTTCAATACAAAACAATAATGTTCTAATGGTCTTCTATTAGTATCTAATAATGTTCACAATCTAAAAAGCAATGGAATCTGTTAAGACAGTGAGAAAGACTGAGCCAAGAGGATGAATGTAAATGCAACTCGCTGCTGCACTCAACACTCAACGTTAGCACTTTAATCAATGGATTAAAAGTTATCCGACATCGATCGAACGAGATTATTGCACAAATCTCATTGTTATTGTTGAAGTTTCAGAAAATTATATGTGCGAAAATTGATCTTTGTGTACTTCATAAAAATTGTTGAACCACCCTTCAAATGTGAAAGTGTTTCATTTCATTTGCTTAATCCCCGAGTCTAATAGATGTGTATTGTTATTAATCAAATTCTATTTTGTCGTAGTTGATATGTGTATAGCCTTTGGAGAAAACATAGGAACGGGCCCAAACAAGAAGGAAACCAGATCTGAAAGAAGTGATTGGAACGGTCGATTACTCGCTGACGTTTATTTGTTCAGTTTAACAATAGGACATTCGTACGAAAATATAGAATACTCGGGCAGTATTTGTCAGTCCTCAGAAAGCGTGTTTTAAAGGCGTATGAACGGCCAGCCATACAATATAACGCTGGCTACTGCCTTTCAATAAGTTCTTCTCTCGCGTAAGCGACTCATATACATACGTGAACTTGAAAATTTCGTTAGCGACGTTCGATCGCAGAAATTACGAATCCCTCATTCGTAATGAATAGCTAGGAGTATCAACGAGTAAAGAACAGTATTATTGATAGAGCAGGAGAATAACGCATAAATTGTCATTACTAATCGATTATCACTCGTTCGTCCAGCAATTCTCATCTAGCTGGGTCGTTAATATAACTATATATATATATATAGATATATATATATTTATATATAACTCTACACGAAGCGGAGCACGAAAATGAAAAGAATCGAGTATCCTTAGGCGTTCATGGCTATATGGAAAAACTGTTGAAAGTAAAATCAAACTGTTTGTAATAGGAAAAGCGAAAACGAAAGAAACTAAAAGAATTTATACTCAGCTTCGCTTTGCTTTGAACAGCCTTATCATATGACACTGAAGTAATTCAGGTGTGTCCATTCGTGTGCTCCGCCCTGCATATGGTATGCATATATATACATAAAATATATTTATATTTTATATATATATGTGTATATATATATATCGCATCTAAAGGCGCGAGGAAGCACGTACATCGTGGCGCGTGCATGGTATGAGTTCGTATGTATATTAAAATATATGTTGCTCCTAGTCAGCATGTAAATTCATCGGACCGATGCACTAACAGTACACTATCACTATCTACGAATACATAGATTTCGTAGCTTCCATTCATTGGTCGCAATATGCTCGCAGAATCGGCACTTCTAATAATCAGTTACAGTTTTCTGTCTTTCTTTTTCACTCATTCTCTCTCTCTCTCTCTCTCTCTCTCTTGATTTATCTCCGACGGGTTTGCCGTTTCACATGATGGAACTTGGAAATGCACACTTCCACGCGTAAGACACTATAGCTTTACGAAACAACTATTCCGGCACGTGAAGGCGTTAGAACCAACACGGCGCGGCGCCCCCATCAACTCTGTGCATCTTGTTTGACGCAATCTATCATACGATGGAACGAAAGCTCCCCGGAAACGATCGGGCCCGATTAATAATTATAAATACGTATCGACTACAATTACTAACGGATGTAACGTTAAAAGAAGAAGAAAGAAAACACAAGAGAAAACGCGGATGAAGAATAGTAATAATAAAAAAAAAATATTATGCAAGTGGCTCGTAAAGGATCGAACGGGAACGAAACTCACGTGAAACCGGGATGGAATGAGAAGGAAAATAAAACGCGACAAAGTCGTTGGGGGGGGAAGATGTTGAAATTCTATTCACGTGGATGATCCTAAATAACAATACAAAATACAAGAATCACGATGATATGGAGTGTCTCGGTTATACTTGGCAGTCTTACTTTGAGCATGGACTTTTCTCGCGAATCATTGCAGATACTATCTATCTATCGTCAGACTGCGGATGTTACGCGCTTGTGTGGAATTGTTCGAAATACAATAACACAGATGCCCCCGAAAAAGCCGCGATTAAGTGCTGATTTCGCTTGGAATGTTTCTACGCGTCGAACCCCTTCGGTCTGAGCCGTGCCTGGATCTGTTCCATCTACATTTTACAAGCCTCATCGAACTATTGGCGAAAAGATTTATAAAATCCGAAATATCGATTGAACAGAGATCCAAACAAAGTGTACCGTCGAGGCTGCTAGAGATATTGCAACCTACCGAAGGTGAAACGTTGCTAAAAGAATATCTATTTTCCACAAACATCTGCAGTCTACTTATCACTAGGCGCTTTATTGTCTTTTTAGTAGCCACTACGCGAACTTTCTCGTCCAATTACATTGCTTACATCGATTATACAAAACGGCGGAACGACGTGGGAATCGAGTCTGCAGAGAAATCGGCAAAAATTTTGCAACGCGAACAAGGCTTTCCTGATCCCCCTCGATAAAATATTATAATAGATGATCGCTCTAGATCAGTGGTTCTTAACCGGTGTTCCGCGAGCTTTTTGCAAGTGTTCCGCGAAATTCCGCGAAATATATATTAGATATATTTAATAATATATTTTCTAAAATATATTTATTTCATCATTAATTTTAGTGTTCAAAAATGTTCCCTGACTTTAAAAAGGTTAAGAACCGCTGCTCTAGATGTTCAAAATACAATGATTACTCAGCAAAGACGTATTCAGAGAATTTAGTAGTCTGAACTGTTTACCTGCCTGTCTTTTCCTTTTTTTTTTCTCTTGCTCTCATACTCATTCTTTTCATTTCTAACATACGCACACACATACACACACTTTTTCTCTTTTATTCTCATTTATTTCGTTCTATATATCCGTGTCTATGTATATATATATATAAAATATGTATATATATATATATATGATAAATTTATATTTTCGATTTAATAAGACTGTCTACAATATACAGATGTAATACCTACGTCTACGATATGAAATGTAACTGGTAAGACAGTGAAATTACGATTCTGGGAGAACGACGAAGTTTCGAAAATAAGGATATGTTCATTATTCGATTATCACGAATAACACAATTGGAAATCCTACAGTAACTAAATCTACGTGTCCACGTGAAAAACATAGAGGAATTTTTTCGAAGCGATCATTATTTTTAACAAAAGAAAAAATAAAACGAATCACGTCCATTTGCAGAAACAATCTGTCCAGACCGGAGCACCTGTTTTCAGTAATATTTTACTTTTATCGTAAAATGTCTAAACATAGTTATTTTGTCTATGGCAGGATTGGCAGTGTAAATTACAATACAGCTGACGAAGGACAGAACGATCTTTCACACGAGCAACTCGATAAAAAGAATTCTAAACAATCAAAAAATCGGCTAAAAAAGTTACTCTTTGTTCTTCAGTGGATGCATACAGCTCGGCGAGGAGAATGAAAGAGAAGGGGGTAATGCATTAGGGGGGGGGGAGAGAGAGAGAGAGAGAGAGAGAGAGAGAGAGAAAAGAACTAACGTCGTCCCCCATTTTATCACATAATCAGAGTCTACGAAGACCTCCAAATTCACTTCGGAGGAATTTAATACTAAGCTCTTTCACGAATGTTTCCTCGTCATTGTTGCCTGATGCTTCGAAAAACGTATCTGGAGATATCAGCCGGAGAAGGTGAATCGTTCCCTTATCTCTCCACTTGTTACCCTCGGATTAAAACGGCTACACGGCCTAACGAAAATGAGAGTCAACCATCGGTGCCGCCTGTTATCTCCAGACAAATCGTCGTCGCGCATTTTTTTGGCACTGTCACTCGCCGCGAACTCTCGACGCGTCCACATCGAATATCATACTCGCCCACGAAAGAAGCAAAGGCGTTTCCCGTTTCTTAACGCGTCGATGATCGGTCGCCGTTCACTAGATTGCGGATTTTTATGCAGAATAAAAATTGTCTACATTCATTGCGAGATACAGAATCTGCATTTATTTATCTTTTCTCAATCGTTCCAATTAGACGAATGAAATATACAACAGGATTTTCAAATGCATCGAATCCGCTATCTAGATAACGCGTATGCTGCCGTGGCAGTCGACGAGTTAACAAACGAAAAAAAAATATAGATACACACGGATATCTAAAGTAAGAAAATTTCTAATGGTCGCAAGATGGTGGGTGAGGTTGGAAGACCAGAATCCTCCCGCGATCTTCACCCGTCGACAGAATCGTGCGTTCGCTTAAGATGGCGAGATACGAAAGGGAATGAATGTGTAGCTCGACTAAGCAAACAAAAGAAAAGAATGTAAAATAAGTAGAATTTTAATGTTCGAATCGGTTCTAGTTGGGCACTCTTCCACAGATCCGCCGACAAACGAGCGTGTTCGCGAGCGATCGAGGGGACGGATTATTGTTCGTCGCGAACGTAAACACGAGAAAACGGGAATCAAATTGTTGTTACGGAAAGACGACAATGGAATGCATGCGGCAGTGTCTAGATCGCGGCGGTAGGCGACACAAGCCCCTCGATGTCGGTCGCGAACGTTAGACGTTCGGTTCGGTTCGGTTCGGTATGGTTCGGTTCGGTTCGGTTGATCGAAGGTAAAGGTTCGGAGCAAACAAGCGGAAAAAGAAGAAGAGATGAAAACGAATTGTCATATATCGTGAGTACTAGACGAGTTGTTTGCCCTGAAACTTGATAGCGAGATCGGCGACCAGCTGCTGGTAGACCAATGGATCTATGTTCTTGCCGAGCTGATAGAGAACGAACCAGTCGCCGATCTGGCATTTCTCCGCGATCATCTCGATGTGGTCGGAAGGCGAGAGACGCGAGCGAGCGCGCAACAGCACCAGGCGAAGCTTTGGTCCGGCGATGACCGCGGCACGGTAGGCCAGCGTCAATCCGCTCAACACCGATAGAATGATAAACCAGAACCAGAGAAATACGTAGATCTTCTCGTTGACGATGTTCAACGGTAGCACGCATAGACCGTCGAATTTCTGCACGGTACCGGACGCACCATACTTGTGGAAGGTGCACTTGGTCACCTTCGGGAACACCCGCGACATCGGGTCCGTCCTCTCTTCCGGCTCCATTTCCGTGAACTTGACCACGTCCGATCCGTAGGTGGTGAACTCCCCGTCGAGGAAGAAATCCATGAAATAGATCTGACCGACCACGTTGATGAAGTTGAGCAACTCGCAGAAGAAGAACCGAAACGCGTAGAAGTTCTGCATGTGCAAATTCCCCACCAGGTAATCGACCAACAGCGTCCTCCTTTCAGTCTTGCAGTCCTCGGTCATGACGGGGCAGTTCAGGTCCAACACCAGCATCTTAATCCTACCGCCCTCCCAGGTCTTCCAAAGGTAACGCGGTACGTAGAACAGTATCGCCTGGAAGAACAGCGTGAAGCACACCCACTGATAATATTTATGATATTTGACCTCGTCCTCGCCCTCGACGTAGGCCGCGACGCCGGGGTGCACCAGATCCTTGCCGATGGTACCGACTAGGTTCGGGATCGTGAACGTCGAGTAGATCCAGCAATAGGTATCCATCACATGAAGCGGTATCTCGTCGACGATACAGTCTATAGGATCTCCTATGTACTGTCTGGAGGTGACCAGCAACGAAAACGCGATTAATATGATCACGGTGGCTTTGTAATGCAGCCGGAACACATTGTTGTCGATGCAGACGGCATCGAGCTTCAGCAACCCCTTCACCGAGCCGAATACGTCAAACATCGTGGATCGTTAGTTCTTTTTCAATTCGAAATTACAAGAGCAATATTTAAAAAATATATCCAAGTTTCGTAGACGAGTAGGACAGTCGTCGGAGTCGTTGGGGTCGTCGGGTAGAACCGCAGGGTGGCGATGAAGGTATGCGCGACGCGACGCCGCGCGTCAAAAGGCGTCTCTCTCTCTCTCTCTCTCTCTCTCTCGACCTCCGTACACGCACTAAAACAAAACAGGTACGTTGAGAAAACCGGTGATCGAACAATAGGGACGCGACCAAACGTAGATAGTTTTTTTCCTCTTTTATTTTTAATTCACCTTACACAGATATGCGCTTCCGTCACCGAAATCCTTTTTGAAATTCCGGCGAAACACGTGTGCGTCCCGTTTCGATCGTTCCGCGATCACTGCGCGCGTGAGCACCGCTCTACCGAGAGCAGCAAAGCGTCACCGAGAGCGGTTCTGTCGTAATGGCTGCGTTCAGAAACGTTGTACGACACGAGCACGCGAGGACATGCCGTTCGTTCCACGAGCCACTCGTCGTCCCTTTTCACCACCTCTCGTTCTAGCCTGTTCAACCGTCGCTCGTTCCCTCTCTCTTTCGACCGCCGCGGCACTCTTTGTCTCGCTCTGACCCACACTCGTACACGCAGCTTGCTCGGGAACCGAGAAACTATACACTATACGGTTTGCTTCTGCTGCACACACCAAGAGAACCGAGATTCTATCCCCACTCCACCGCCCTGAGAAAAACTCGTCCTCTCTCGCGTCCCTCTACCAAAGACCTAACCCCACTTTCCGTCGCCGGCAACGGATCGCAAAGGCAACTCGGCCCGGTGTCGGCTCTGCTCGTCCACGATCGGATACCGTCGGTTCAGGTCCCCCCGTTCGGTACGCATGCGTACCCCTCTCAGAGATCCCCGATTCTCTTACGCTCGCAAACAATGCTCCACGATTTTCGGCAAATAACCAGCAAATATATATGCGTCTCGACTCAAATCTCTCGACTCTCGAATTTCGAACTTTTTCCCGGTCATCAGACGGATTTCTTCTTCCTTCTCGAACGAATCTCGATGTTTCCGTGGGATTTAAGGCTGTACCTCTGAGATTTCAGATTTTGCGAATTTAACCTTCCCGTTCAACGAACCGTTTCGCGTTCGTTCGAACGATCGTGCAGTTCTGACAGGACAACGACTTTTCTGACTGGTAACTATATAGTTCACTCTCTCTCTCTATTTTGCTTGTATGTAGAAACCGTTCGAGTTCGAACGGTCTGTCATTTTGTGTCGCTCGACGTGCGATAGGTGATTACGGAATTTTAAGACTTTCGATGAATTTCTGGTAACGCCATCTTTTATCCCATTCATCGAAAATATTGATCGACGATTCAAAATTTGAATATACAATATACTACAATATAGTTTTCCCGTGCATTTTATATGTACACTGATAGGTGAATGATACGTAAACACATTTTGACATTTAGGAGACGTGTACGTATAGATTTTTTGTTCATACGTCGTACGCACACGTTGAGTGAGACATTTCATCAAAATCGGTCGACGTTGCAATAAGCTACGAACGTTTAAAATTTGTTGTCAGAAAAATTGCAGTTTTTTCACGATTTTCTGCTTAATAACCGAAATAAATCTAAGGACTTGTGCATGTTCAGTGCCTCTAGGTTTTTCCCGCATCTACCGATTTTGACTAGGGCTGTTACTTTTCCGAAACTTCGGTTCTTCGAACTTTCGAAGGATTCGAAGGAACGAAGGGAACTTCGAAGTCTCGAAGTCTTCGAAGTGCTCGAAATTTCAAAGTCCTTCGAAACGTACGAAGTTGTAACTTATGAGTTTCATACCATATCACGATTTTTGATAAATAAAAATATTAACACAAAAATTAGATTAAAAAAAAAGAAACTCCGTTTTTTGTCAATCTTCTAATAATTTACAATACTACGGAGGTTCGAAATTCGAAACTTCGATTCTCATCGCCTTCGAAGTTTCCGAAATCGCAGCTTCGAAATCTTCGACCTTCGAAGGAAAGTAACAGCCCTAATTTTGACACAAGTATTTGACACATAAAAAAGTTATAAACAACGACTTTTATCATTTTCTCTGTAATTCAGACCAATTAGGACAATGTAGTAAATTAATTGTTCTAACTTCTCGAAAAAATCGTATGATCTGATATCAAAAACAGTATCCGAATATCATTATGGTTCACTGTGTGTTAGTTATACGCGTGCTGAAAATTGCAAAGTCTACATTACGTTTCACATTACAAATACCAAGCTTTACGTATCGTTTTACGTTTGAAATTCGACACGATTGATATTGCGGTGAGTAGCAATCATCGTTGATAAATAATTGCTACCTCTCTTATCGATCTTGCTGTTGGTTAATACGGTCGAATCCTTGACCAAACGTTTAAACTCTTGAACACTCTTACGTGATCACCACGAATTCTGAAACGCGATACGTCGCTGAGTGTTGGATTACCGAGCAAGTATTACGAGTATCGCGACACATCTGCCAAGCTAGATATGTCACGAGCACTGTCATTCAAATCCTTTCCTTAACACGTTCATTATCAATAGATATTCATCTGACGTTGCATTCTATTTAAAACGAGTCGCACCTTAATTTCATTTGGATCGTCTTCTTATTATCTGCAATCTGACGATAGATTGCTTACAGTTCGCTTGAATAGAATCGCCTTCTTTCTTCAGTTACATTCAACGTGAAAAGATAACGTTTCTGATTTTTTTATTTATATCACTATACTCTTACAGTGTTATTGCTTACTGTAGTTGTTACACACATTTACCTGGAAATTGATTGAACCGGGTTATTGCCTTACACATAATCTAAGAGAAAGTGTTCTCCGCCAAAATTTCGAAATCAGTGAAAAATTAAAACGGTTAAAATTTGCGAGCTTGGTTTCTCAACATTCACGAATATTAAGACAAAGAAACGTGGGAGGCTGACAAATATTGAAGAGAAAATGAGAGTTTCCTCTTTGTTAATTTACTAAAGTTATGCAAACTTATTTACATTGTCATTCGACATTATAAAATCTAGCACCAAGAAAAATGAATTCTTGTTTCATTAGCGTTCTAAAGTGCCAATAGAAGAATTCACGTGAAGATTCGTGAAACAGTTACGACCAAACTCATTGTCAGCTAAATCTGTTTACAACATGGGTCATGTGGATTGCCTCATTCTATCACATGAACGATAATGTGCTTTTAAGTTGAAGGTTTGATTCATTAATTGCGAATCTATTAAAGCGAATCATTGTGTAAGAAAAATAGGTATAATTACTCGATACCCATCTCTGCTACCGTGCGGGTACAAACAAGATTGAAATTACTTTTCATTACTATTTTGTATAGAAAACGAAGTCTATTAATTTTTTATAATAGTTAGATTAGCAGATTGCGCCAATAATTGAATAATTAAACCTAACCCAGACCATAAAACAAGCTTTAACATTTTTTTTTTTTACAAAGCTATTATTTCACTTCAGCGACGGATCTCGGCGTGGACTTTATGGTATTGGACATATCTATGTGCTCTTCGCGACCAAAAAAATAAAAACAGTTTAAATTCAAAACTTAAGAAAAGATAAATTCTACACAAATTTTTGGTACTTGAGTTAATTTGGTTTACCTAGGTTTGCCCCTAAACAGTATTAGCCCAGGGCTCCAACATTAACGGTCCGCCGCTGACTGTCCACCCTGACAAGAAAATTGTTCTATAAAAGATTTCTCGAAAACTGCAAAAATCGTCTATGGGTAACTAAAGCGCAAGAAGGTTACCATTTGTTGGATAGTGTTATTAAATCGATAAGGGGGAGCAGCACCGATCGAACCTAGTCTTCGTTTGCATTATTAGCTGATAAGGAAACATCGGGGACTGGTACACTCCGATTTTAATGAAACTTTGCATAAATATTTATTAGATCTATCTAAGAAGATAGCTGCAATTCGTTCGTGCCCGTTTTTCAATTTGAGGGAGACATCAACCCTTTTATCAGAACCGCCCTTTTTATATACTTACATGCTTATAAGTCGTAAACAACAGAAGATATCAAAAAATGGTTTAAAGAAAAGTTATACTGTAGGTCTTGAGACCTATAATGCAGCGTGTACATTTGTTTGAAAAAATCATTCTTATTGGATAATTGAATTGAAAAATGATTTTTGAAAAAAAATTTACACCCAGCTTTATTTTTTGCTGTATGTGTGTTGTATTAATACCTACTTTTTGTTGTTGTTGTACCCTATTTAGCTCTTAAATGTGTAGTCGCCGAATGTATAACTGTCTCATAGAATGTTAGAAAATACTACCCCCAGTTCGGTCCTGTGGCGCAACGGATAACGCGTCTGACTACGGATCAGAAGATTCCAGGTTCGAATCCTGGCAGGATCGTGAACAATTTTTTTCTAAAATTTTCCAATCCGTTGAATAATGTTATTGCTTATACACGATTCTGACCGATAAAATTAACGATAATTGTTAACCCGGATATATTAGAAAAATAGTGACCTACTCATTTCCTACTAACTTTGACTTTTTGAATTTGTTGATTTCTATTTATGCAAAATAAAAGGTTCGTGCATCGGTTGCAAGACACACGAGCTACATAGAAATTTATATCAATCACGGATAATATTAACATAAAAAAAACATTACGACTGTATTCATACTCTTACAGTTTTTTAATCTTTCCACTGTTTTAAATTGCACCTACTCACTTTTGCCATTTAGCATTACTCATCATTGGATCTTTTTCCAAAAAATCTGAAATTATAAAATTTGCTATTCCCACTGGAAATGAGATTTTATGTGGTTTCACTTTCTTCAAATTTGTCTAGAAAAATTGAAAATTCCATGAACGTGTTACATAAAGCGGCTTAAAAGTGTAGAACAGTTGTGATAAGTGAAATGTACAAAAGCGATCGTTGCAATTGCAACTACCGATTCCATTGCGTTCGAGTATCCTATCCGTATCTAGCTAACAATCGGACGCGTATCTACTATCATACTTGGCATTTCCAGTACTGTAGTTATTGTGAAAAAAAGATGCTGACTAACACTGTCGCTTACTCACGTTTCTCGTGAGAAGCATATTCACAGCACCGGTATGCATACCTTTAGGGATTGTTCACACCGTTCGAAGACAAGACCGAACAGGTAGAAGCAAACAGGTTCGACAGCCAGAATATTTCGTCCAACGAAAATAGTAAGACCATACTCTTGCGAGTGTGTCCACTCCGGAGGATCTGAAGAACCAATAGAAAAATCTTCTTCGTTCTGAGCTTCGGGTAACTTAGGCTTCCAGTTCAGCAGGGATACTTTCTTGTATTAACGGAGGAATTAACGGAATTTCTTTCTTTTTTTTCCGTGAAAAATATTTTGACATTTTCCTTGTTAAACAGAAAAGTGTAATTAACGTTTCCATTTTAAACTCCAGTTTTGATCACACTTTTATTGAAAAGTTGCTCAAACTTTTCAAGCTTGGTTTACTTATAAACGCAGTTTTTATCTACAGACACATTAAAATAATCACCAGCGTTAATTTCTTCATTGGCGTTTCACATGGTATCTGCTTCCCAGTTTATCTAAAGTCAAAAATTCCATTGAGGAATATCGGAATATAGCTAATATTCATATGATAACTAACCCTGTGGATTTGATGGATTTATAAAACAAGAATTAATATAAGTTTTCCTATTCTTTTCGACTGATTCAAATGCCCAAACTAAGAGATACATTTTTATTTAATCTTTGTTTCGTAGAATTCATTCAGAATGTTTTGATTTCGTAATATACAGAGTGGGTCACTGAACTGTACCACCTGAATTTACTCGTAGCCCATGCATGTTGCATAAAAAAATGTAATAATTAGTTTTGAGGGACCTCTACAAGCCTCTCCCTGGCAGGCTAAATTTTGCAAATTTTGTAAACCATTTCCAGAGAACGCAAAAATAGGACATCCGAATAGTGACGTGCGCTAGATTTATCTTTTATCTAGGGATCCCTTAGAAGTACTACTTTTGCGTTTTCTGGAAATTCTTTCTTGTTTTCCAGAAATTCTTCCTTGTTTTCTAGAAATTCAACTCTCGTATACGTACATGCTGACCCAGCGGCGTGGTAGTGTGCAGCAACACTTTTCGAGCTAGGCAAGGGACCGATACGTTGCAGCTCAAGAGGTGAACAGGTCGAAATGTTCCCACCGAAAAAGTCGGTCCTTCCTGTGAAAAGTTCGAGTTAAAGGTACGGATGGCTTTTGGCAGCACTTTCTCTGGCACCGGCTACTTGGCCAGCCGAAAGATCGAAGGTTTAAACTTGGTTTAAACGGGTTGGGAAAGGAATGCGAATACGCGTGGGAATCTCTCTCTCTCCCCCTCTCTCTCTGTCTGTTTCTCTCTCTCTTTCTCGCGAGATTAAATAGTAATGCGTTTCACGCCTACCAGGATGACTCGATAGAAAATCGCCGACCATCTGTGGGGGAATCATTGTGCTATTAATAACGGCGATATTCGAGTGCGCGATCCTGAATTTTGCCGAGGGCAGTACGTATATAAAAGGATACGTATTTAATGCCCGTGGTAACTAATTGGAGGCGAGCGTAGTCGGTGGGTCAAATAAATTAACCCAGTATGCACTCTGGAAACCGGTTGCGAGATGCGTAAACTGAGAAGGGCCATCAAGGCGAGCGTCGGGATGTTCGCGTAGAAAAACACGGCGAAATCGGCAAAATCTCGTCCGGTCCTGCCGCCGGGTACCGAGCCGTTGCGGTTTCATTAGCGGTATAATTGAGTCTTTAGACGTCCAAGCGGAAACCACCGTAGAAACAGGCCGAGTGATCATCCGTCAACCCTCGGATAGCAATGCCCGAGCGTTATTTGACCCGGCTCTCCAAGAGGTGTCCGGCTGACTCTTCAATTTCTATGGAAAAATTACCATTGCATTTAGGCCGGCACATTTATTCGTACACTCGGGGATAAAAAGATAGCACACGTTTAGATTTATGGGATTTTAATTCATTTTGACATTGCAACTGAAAGTTTCAAATTGTACAAGTAAAATCAGATTGGATTCTATCGACCTGTCTTATCGAACAAAATTAATATTCTTGCGAAAAACTAGCGGTAAAATATATCAACAATAATATTAACGAATTTGTGAATGATATTTTGTTGCGGCTTCTTTATATTTAATAACAGCACTGGTACTATTCTCATTTTACAATGTTCGTATTCTTCAACAGCATCTATATCTTGCCTAACGAGACGAGGCAGTAAACGTAAACATAAACATAGCCGCTCGAGCGCGACAGAGTTGATGTTACCCTTCTCAGGTAGGCAGCAAAGGACAGCGGGTACTTTACTGCCTCGTCTCTTGAGATGAGACTTGAAATAAGAATTGGAATTTCGATAACATCTATTATAAACTTTTTTTAGTTTATTAATTAAACAAGAAAACAAAGTTGCTCCACCTGCAAGAATACCATTTATATTATATTATGTACTTTCTTAAACTTTTGTACGTAACATTTCCTCGCATTGTTTAAAACAACTGATTTTGAAATTGCTTTTCATCTATTACAATTATCGAGAGAAGAAATGATATTCTATTTGGTAGTTCTGTATATATCTTGCAATCGATGCAAACAATTTTTATTTTCCATAAAAATCCGCAATCTAATTATTACGATACCGACAGGATAGATGGAATGGAAAAGTAATATTTCTATTACAGGCGAAATATTGCTTTTTATAAACTTTTGTCCGCTACTGTAGCTGGTGATGGTTCGCAGTGAAGTCGCGCGTGGTTGATGGCTCCGCTCGAATTTGACGCTGGATTGCTCGATTTCTGTGGAAGAAATCTCCGTTGAACCGACGACGAATTTTTGACTGGGAAAGGTTCCTCTTACCTGTGGTCTGCGGGTAGGCGTCGACGTGGCACGATACTCGATACATCAGCTGCTACGGGGGCCTACCTGTGACTTCTCCATAGAGAGAATGGTGAGCGTTACGGAAGAGTGGGGCCAAAAGGAAGGGACCGGTTTTTCTGGTTTTCAATCTCTCCGACCCTTGCAGCCTATTCTCGCTACGTTCTCCGTGAACATGCAATAGCCTCTGTATATTTTTAACAGATATATTTCACCTTTTGCTCTGCGTTCGGAGCCTGACTTCACCTTGTCCGCCTTTATTTCGATCGACTCGTAAAAATTTCCTTCAGACGTTCAGTAACCCTACCAAAAGCGAAGAACAGGCTCCACGAGCCAACCAGTTTTCAAATATTACAAATATGCCGATTCACTTGACTACATTATATTTACAAGAAAAATTAGTTTCCCCGTCAAATTTTCATAAACCATTAAATTTCTATCGAATCATTTGTTTTACTCATTTTAAAATTCCAAACAAAATTTGTTTGAATTGTTTCGTTACAAATGCTTCTATGGTTGGTTCGCGAATAAAGTTACCTAGTTTACCAGGTTAAAAGAACCCATCCCAGGGTTAATTGTTTACAGAAACATTCAACGTGCAGTATCGTTAAACGATTATACAGCGTTATATAACCATATAGTTACGTAACTTTGCACGTTGTGTATTTGTAACGGCAATATAGTGTTGATAATATGAGCATAACGATTCGCCTAAGATAATAAAAGGTTCGAACGCGCAGAGACAAAATTATCTAAGCCTCGCTAAACAGATTCGGCATAGATACATAACTTTTCTTACTCGAGAGTACTCATTGGCTCTATTTGATTTAAATTCGGTTATTATATACATGAAGCAATAATAAGCCCATATTATGGCTATAAACATTTTTCCTATATATAGTTTTACTTTTGAGTTACGAAATTTGTTTTCATTAAAATTAGTATAAATTGATTTAAATGTAATAAGTTACCTTGGACTTTAATATATAGACATTGACGAGGTCACATGGTGAATAAAAACATTTGAGATAAGCGATTAAAGTTTCTAATAAAGATTAAAGAGAGATACAGAGTCGAAGCGTCTTCAGAGGCGAAGTCCCCCTTCTTTTCCAATCGCTATCCTTTTCTACGTTTGCCATACGACAGTTACGGAGATATTTGTACACTATAGTTGTCTCTCCCATCCCCCACTCAAAACGTTTAATATTTGTAAGTATGTAATAAATATAATGATGACATCAAGTTTATAGCAACATCTTACCGTATTTCAAAAATGTAATTAATCAATAATTTGAATAAAATATGTATTATATGTACTGTATAATAAAAGATGTGTTCTCTCTCTCTCTAATTCTCTCTTCAATCTCAAAATTAAAATTTACCCCTTGTGATAAAGAAACTCACGGTGACTTATATCTCGACAAAAAAAAACTAATTATTATATTTGTATATATGTTACCCTTGAAACCATACAACTTCCATATATCAAATAATATATATATTAAGTTCCCATGTAATTGATGTGGCACACTTAGCTGAATCACGCTGCATTGCGCTGCATGCAACAACCTTACATGTCTCTAAACGAGTCGACAATCTTTATGTGCCGATTATCACTGCCACGTAATCTATACGTGGCATAGTGGCTATATTGCCATAGGAAACAATGTCTTGCTACGTGACAGAGTGTCGAGAACCCCCGCGGGCTTACTTATAGTTACTCGCGTGCGCTGAAGGTACGTAACAGTGGCTCGATCTAGCCGAGAAATTGGAAAATGTCATCGAATTTAATTGCACGATCCACGGAAAACGGGGACAATTTAAGGTAAATGAATACCCAGTCGTACATGCCATTAATATTGCTTTGAACTTCCAGGTGGAAATCCTGCAGACGAGTTTCAAAGTGTTCCGGAGTTTCGAAACTTTGAATCGGAGACGTGATTTGACAGTGATAGCGTCGAGTGAACAGTTGCGTCTAAATTCGTTGCAACTATCGATCGAAAATGTCTATCTCGGTGCGTGCATATTATCCATCCATTCATTAAAAATGTTCGCCATTTTGAGAAATTCAATAATGATCTACGAGGATCTTTGCAGGATCACGAGGTGAGATATACGCCAAGCAGATGGAGCAAGAGATTCGGACCTGAGGAGATATTGATGCACTATTACAAATTCGCTACAGCAGGTAAACAGCAAGCGTGAGACTGGTAATTTGTAAAAATAGAAATGATCATCAAGTAAATGAAGAGGTACCATCAGATTTTTACTCGTATTTCGCTGTATTCTAACATTTGTTCAGCTTTAGTCTTTATTCAAAATCTTTTATCCGGGTGGAACGTTTCTTATCACCTTTTAACTTAAACAATATATCTTAACAAAAACCTTACTTCTATCATGATAAGAAATACAACATATACTTATGCAGAATTATATACACAGATTTTGTAATAAACATAACATTACACAAAGATGATCGAATTGGATGAAATTCAAAATCTTGATGAAGTTAAATGGTATTATTTAAAGATGATTGTAATACTGTGTATCATCTAATTATAAAAATTATTCTAATTATTTTAATCGTCGTGTATGGTCTAGTTTTCGAAGTACCCTCCTTTCGGAAAAAGAAACCATAAGAAAATTTCTTTAAAGATGACCATGGTATCTCCCATAACTGCTTACAACTTTAGTTGTAAAATAGTACAATTCCCATTTTTCGACGTAGATAAACTAACGCCGGTGATATAAATTTGTTTCGAATGTTAAATCAAACTTCTAAAAGCAACAATTTGTTACAGTTACGAAAAAGGCGCGTAGTACCGTAAATTTCGAACTGGATATTCCATACGGAAACTCAGATTCCGCTAAATACGACGTATATGGAACCGATTTACCCAAAGGTGCGTAAACGCATTTCCTTTCAGTTTCCATTGTTTCATTTTCGTTCTAATACGTTATGCTCACTTTAGATGTTCCAATATTCGTGTACATCCACGGTGGATACTGGCAGGAAGGTAGCAGAGATGTGGCAACATTCGCAGTACCCGTTTTCGTCGCTCGAGGAATCAAAGTTATAACTGTTGGCTACGATTTATGTCCTCGTGGTAATTCCATATTCCTCCCTTCCTCATTGTTTTACAGTTAATAATACAACTAATAGATACAATTGTTTATTTTAGTCAGGCTCGGAGACATAGTATCAGAAATAAAAATGGCAATTGAGAAGATATTAAAATTAGCTTCAAACGATGGAGGCAGGTATGTCACAGACTAGTTACTTAAATAAAACATAAGTCTCAGAATCATAACTAAATATCAATGTATATAGATCTATAATTTTGTAAACCGCGAATTGAAATATTTCTAAACAAATGATATGTATAGTTGCGTTTGGGTGGCTGGCCACAGTGCAGGCGCACATTTGGCAGCAAGTCTTTTATTCGACGAGTCATGGTTGGATAGAATGATGAAACAAGGATACATGAATCTGTTCAAAGGTCTTGTCTTAATAGGGGGAATTTATGATTTGAACCCTTTGCTTAATACGACTATCAACGACAACTTAAACCTTACGAAGTAAGTTTCTCATTGATCCTGTGAATTCTCCATAAATGCAACGTCCACATGGCTTATCTCAAAAGCAAGAAATGTTTTTCCAAATGTTATCATTAAAATCAACCCCAGAACTACACAGATGCTTTTATAAAAATAGATGCACATATATTTATGAGATATTCTATTACTGTATTTCATTTTCATTTTAACATTTCTAAAGCTTCATTCTTGAAATACGAATTTTTATTAACAAAAGATTTACTACAATCTAGGGTGTCAAATAAATCATGATGTATGTGTATATATATCTAGGGTTAATTATAATTGTATGTAATACTTTCTCGAGTATCTGAAATTACAAACACACATATTTACACTCACTCTTTTTGTGTCTGATTGTGTATGATCCTTTTTTGTTAACAGTTCTGAATATGTCTTCTCCTGTGAACATATTAAAATTTATATTGCATCTTTCTCAATTTTCTATATTCAAACCTGTTGTAACATGAAAATCTCTTTTTGACCAAAACTTTTAATATTCATGATTGAATATTAAAAGTTTGGGTCAAATTGGATTGAATTGGGATGAATATTCATTTAATATTCATGCAATGCATATTCACTGTTGAAGATTTTCATGGAGTAATTCCCAGAAACTGAAATCATACAAAAATTAGCTTACTTTACAAAAGCCTATCAGATCCTTAATAATATAAAATCCTCATTGTTTTTTTATAAAACTTTTTTACTGTGCTAAGTGGTAGACAATATATAAATACATTCTATAAATGTATGAAATCCACAGACTAAGGAATACTTTTGAGACAAACCATGTTACATCCAAATTATTATTGAAATGTATTATTCCAGAGATGAAATTGCAGCATATAGTTTCACCAGTATCGACACTTCAAAGAACAAATCCATTAATGGATTAAAAGTTATTGTGACTGACGGAGAATGCGATACTCCAGAGTTTATAGATGAATCACGCAAATGTGTTCAGGTATTTCGTTAGCGATGTCTTCTACACCTATTCATTTCATAGAAACACATTTTTTTCATGTTTCTTTCTTTTTATTTTAGAAACTCGTCACGATGGTGGATGACATCCAGTATCTGTTGCTTCGCGAACACATCGACCACTTCAACATTGTGGAAAAACTCACAGAGCCAGAATTTCTTCTAACAAAAACTATATTGGCTAACATGTCTTGCGCATAACAAATTGTTGTATTGATATATATAAATTAAGATATATTATCCGCCATACGGAAATCATGTACTGGTATTCGTGAAAAATTTATTAAGTGTAACATATCCTTGTACTTGTACAGTTTCTTCTGTTCATAAATTACAAAATTTCCGTAGAAAATGATTAAGTTTACCTAATGTAGACCATTGGTCATCTGTCGTTAATGAATGTTTTTCGTGTAACAATGATCTAAACGAATCACGTTGCGTTTCCGTTTTAGATACGTGTGCTCTGATACAGACGTATCTTTTCTCTGTAGTTGCTAGGTAGTTTGGTCGTGTTGAACAACTGCCGACGTGTTTTTAGGTTGAATTTGTACATTCCTTTCATTGTTCTGCCTTACTTGAAGTTTCAAAACAGCGTTTTGCGTTTTATTGATGGGTTGTCCTATGGATGATAGTACTGTGGGTTGTCTGGCTGTAACCAGTACATTTTGCATTGGCGCGATCATTTGTCCATTTTGTAATCTCACTGCACCATTTGGACTTGCGACTCGGGGGCTCAATACTCTGTAATATTTCGAGAGGTCTTGCGCTTTGATTATGCTTGAACCTGATCGCTTTATCCCGCTTGCTGCAGCTACTGTTGGTCTAAATATCACCTTTAATTTATCTTGCATACGTGGTAACATTTTCGATTTGGTTCCAGTATTCGCACAACTATTGTTTTCATCCGACATATCCAACGTGAGATCTACAAAACTGTTGGAAAGCGACGAAGCTGGCTTGTCTTTTTGCAATTTTTTCTCCACCCTTGACTCCTTCCCTTTCTCAGATCCGTCTTTCCACGTGGTCGGATGTCTTGCAAATGAACACACTCGTAGCAATGGTTTTTCCGGCTCTAACGGTTTACTATCCATCGATTCTTCAGTTATATTAGCTTCATCCTCTACAACATACACAGATAATAAAACCTAATTGTTTCCTTTATTTTCTTTGTCAAATTATTTCGTTCTCATTGATATTAGGATGTGGTAACACTAACCTTTTGTTCTATCAACTGGGACATCTACCTTCACAGATGACACTTCGTTAACCGAGTAGTTGGGCAATGCTGTTCCATTATTTCCTTCTGTTGCTTCTGCTTCAAACGTATTTGTACAGTTAGGAATACTTGCAACATCTTTCAATTTTCTATCAGCGACAGTGTCTTTCAATTTATTCTCATTCGTTCGACACGCTCCATCAACATCTACTATATCAGAATTTTTAATAACGATTTTCGCATTCGTGTCTATTTCTATTGTTGATACTTTGTTGTCAACTTTATCTATTTCTTCTTCATCTTTCTTGTTTTCCTCTTCCTTCTTCCCTTGCTCCTCTATCTGCTCCTCCTCCTCCTCCTTCTCCTCCTCCTTCTCCTCCTCCTCCTTCTCCTCCTTCTCCTCCTCCTCCTTCTCCTCCACCTCCTTCTCCTCCTCCTCCTCCTCCTCCTCCTCCTCCTCTTCCTCCTCTACATCGCTCTCTGAACTACTTTTATTTTTGTCTGTACTTAAACTTCCTTCTGCCACACTAATATTATCATCTTCATCGTTGTTACTATCTCCTTCCTTGTTCTCTATATTCTCCTCTTCATCCTCTTCACTTGACGATGTGTTAGTGTCTATTAAACCGCTTTTAATATTTTCTTGTTTCTTTGCATATTCATCAAATACACTTGCCAAACGTTGTTCACCTTTCCTTTTGTTTTGCGCCAATTTCTGAGCCAGCTCAGCATCTTTCAAAGCTGGATCGTCTTCTTTTTTTTCAAGAAACAAGGAAAATGTATCCCAGTAATCGTTTTGACGAGAACGTTGTAGATATTCTCCCAATTCAATGAACGCCTTCTTAGCTGTAAAAGAAATACAATTACAACTGAATAAAAATCCAAAATTATAATTCTAATAAATAATTCATCAATTTACCGATACGTTGCTGTTGCTTGGTGTCTAGTCCTAAATTATTTAAGGTGTTACATCTGTCAACACAATCCAAAATGTCTTTGTAATCTGGGAAAATCACTGCATCTGTGAACGTACCGATTTTTTTAAGCTTATGCAGCTTAGATAATTTAGAGTTAATAAAGTTTGTAATAGCATGGTCTACAGTTACAATTCCAGTTGTACTCAAGTGTTTCGGCCTCAGGTATTGTCGTCCTGCATCAATATTCTCACCGGTGTACTGACAGTACTTATTATAAAGTTCCACCATTCGATGCTTGTATCTTTCTAAACTAATATAACTGCTATTATCTTCGTCGTCAAAGTTTATCTCTGATTCTTCTAGCTTTTTTATATGCATTTCACATTTCTTCATAGTCTTTAGTATTAATTTGATTTTTTTCCTTGTAGCTTTATCCTCCGATTTATTTTCTTCGTTTGTAACATTACTTTCATTTATACCTGTGTCACCAACTTGATTTCTATGAGCATTGGTAGAACTAGATAACTCGGAACTGTTACTACGCAGTTTCTGTAATAGTAATGTTGATTTGCCGTTACACCTGCTCTTCATTTCGTTATTCACGTCGGCTATGTGCGTATACAACTGATTTTTACTATTCATAATGTGATTTCTTTTCTCATTTATAAAATCAAGGAAAGCTTCCGAATTAATATAGTCTAGGTCTAGTTGCTCGTATCGTCTTTTCAATTTGTTAGTAATAACTTTCATATCGTTCGAGCGATCCTTTTGTAAGCATAAACTAATAAACATCGGAAATATATCCTGTTGTACAGGTGAAAATGGTTTACTCTCTTTAATCACTAATTTTGGTTTTAATAGAATTGTTTCTGTACTCTCAGTTCCACTCGTCATTCCACTAGACGAAGAACCCTCTTCCGTGTCAGGTTCTTTAACATTGTTTTCTTCTCGCAACACTTTCGGTTGACTTTTAAAAATATTATCACCGATTTCAGACGCTTTCCTTTTCTGTCCACAGACTGGTATCTCTCCACTTTCGTACGAAGTAATTTCTGTTTTTATGGAAGTGATACAATTATTTTTTAATTGTTTAATAACAGGTTGCCTTCCATTCGATGCAACCTATAATAATAATAATAATTAAAATACACACTTCAAGGAACAAGAAAATTTTACTTTATAAATACTTGGGAATTGATAAGTTACAAAATTTAACAACATATTAAAACATTATAAGTCACACAAACCTGTCCGGTATCTTCATCATCCGATGAAATACAGATGACCTCACTATTCTCCATATTTGTTATCCTAAATGCAACGAACAACTTAAATTACATTATAAATTATACTTCGTTACAATGTATACTTTAATATTTATTCTGCTATTAAAACCCGGCTTCGTTACATCACAGTCGTGTTGTCAACAATTGCGATTTCATATTCACACTAATGATTGTTTAAAAATAATTCTTATTCTCTTTGTTACACATTACTGTATTTGTAGGTTACGGGATTCACCACTTAACTATAAATATATAAAGCTATAAAGTTAGCCAAATATACACATCACTTTGTTCTTATACTGTCTTATACTGGTTACATTGGTGGGAATTTTGATTTTCAAAAGAAATAGAAAACAGAATACAAGAACTGCAGATAATACTCAAAGAAACAACTATTTACTTATCTTATTATATTTGAAGGATCTACTCATAAGGATACTCAATTAACAAATAATATTAATAACTACAGAAACTTTACCTATATTATTTGCTATATATAGTCCATAGCAAATATTATAACTTATGAAACACCCTTGAATCAATCCATATGAAGAGAAGTAATTTATAATAGATGAAGTCATAAAATAAAGTTACTGTATATCGATCTAATGTAATCTCTGAATGAAAAATTGATATCAACTGTAATCAGACATACGTAAGTTTTACTATTTGTTATCTCTATCTTATCTACAATTTATTTGGGATATAAGAATTTTTATATATAGGTAGATGTAGGTTTCTCGTCAATAGGAATTTTGTTGTAACCTCATTTGGTTGGCACCAAAGTCGTTAGATGAGGGGAGGGACCACGAATTAAGGGGAAAGAGTTACCCTCTCTCTGCCAGTACCGTATTAGTCACGTGATATTCTGACATATGTACTTGCTTCATGAGGATTGGACCAGATCGAGAAAATCGAGGGGAATACAGGTACCCTCTCTCTGGTGACCAGACACGTTGCGCGACTGCGCGACCTTAGTGGGGGACGCTGGAGTGTGCTCATGGTAGTGGAATGGAATAGTGGAAGGGGAAGAGGAGGAGAAGGAATGATGCCAGTTTTGGCATCACTTCACATATATATGTGTATATATTATGGATGCGAGATTCGGGTTCTGGCCATGTTCCGAATTGAACGTAGATTTGGATACCAGCGCCGCCACCGCTTAACCGGTATACTGTATCCCCCGTACTTCTCTTCACCGCCGTGATCCTCTATACAGGGTATCCCAAAATTCCTTCGGTTCCCGGAAATGGGAGGTTCCTGAGGTCATTTCGGTCATTTGAAACGACATTTCCCTTCGCAAAAATGGCCGCCGAGGCTTTGTTTACGAGTTATTAATGAAAAACTGACCAATCAGAGCGCGACTTAGACGCGCGTTGACAGTCGGCCAATTGACAGTTGGCGCGCCGGGCCGACTTTGCCAACGCGCGTCTAGGTCGCGCTCTGATTGGTCAGTGTTTTTCGTTAATAACTCGTAAATAAAGCCTCGGCGGCCATTTTTGCAAAGGAAAATGTTGCTTCAAATGACCTCAGGAACCTCTCATTTCCGGGAACCGAAGGAATTTTGGGACATCCTGTATATCAGTGCACTGTTTTTCGCGCATGCGCGTCCAGCACAGTATGATCACACTGGATCACACTGCGCACTCTCTTTTGTTTTACAATATCACGTCAGAAATGAGATACGGGGCGCTTTTCACGCGCATGCGCGACGATTCTAGCCTCAGACGGCCTCAGTCAAGTACGAAGATCGGGTACCTTTGCCGCCCTGCTAATTTCGCAAAATGTATTATGATTTGAGTTTAAAAAGTGAATGTAAAATGTGTACATGTATATATATATACATATATATACATATATATTAAAATTTAATATATACATACGTACACAATATACAATATATAAATATATAATATTTATGTATGTATGCACAATATTTCCTCTCTGGCACAATAATGTTATTTTGGGAATAAGGAAGGGAAGGGTACTAAAATAACCAAACAAAATATATAATAACAAAATTAAGTATTTTATTTGGCAGAAATAATGAAAGAATACCAGCATTTGCTGTTAAGATAAGGGAAACTGCCAAAACCTTATCAGTATTCACAAAAAAACATTTGATATATAAAATTACTCTACAAGTAAACATGTTGTTTTATGCAAAAATAAAATATATGAACATTTTTAATAATAATAAAATTTTAAAATATAACAAAAACGCATTGTCTATATCTAAAATACTGGAAATAAATAATTATTGCACATATGTAACCTAAAATACTGAAAATAAATAATTATACTGCCATATTGGAACCTAAAATAATGAAAATAAATAATTATTGCACATATATGTAATTTAAAATACTGAAAATAAATAATTATTGCACATATGTAACCTAAAATACTGAAAGTAAATAATTATACTGCCATATTGGAAGCTGAAATAATAAAAATAAATAATTATTGCACATAAAATAAAATAAAATGACACCAAAATTTTATGTATGTATCAGACTATCAGATGTGCATTTTTATTTATATAAATTTTGTGCATTATGCAGTTCGAGATGCCGCGAATCAATTTCAAAATTCGTACAATTAATATTAAGTGATTGAAGCATGGACCGAACTACACAAATTGAGGCAATTCCTCCAATAGTCCCCCACAAACTTCGGACGCAGATACGTTCCTGCCGAAACTCGCGCATGCGCGTGAAAAGTGCCCCGTATCTCATCTCTGTATCACGTATAAACTGGTATAAACAGTTTTGAATCATTTTGAATACGCCTGGGACGTTAGTAACGGTCCACGTGTAAGCTTTTATTTAAACAAACAGTTTCAAAGTATTATCATTATTTTCTTCTATACAAACGGACTGACAGTAAGTAATCGCGCTATTATTTACATAAATAGTTTTATCATTTTATAAATTAATATTTCCACAATGAAAAATTTATATGAATCAGTATAATTGTATACAGTGTTATACATTCATTACAATTGTAAACGAAGATATTACATGGTTCACTATCTAATTCTATGCAGGACTCGAAATAAATCTAGTTATCTTATGTTTTTAAAGAATTTCCCAAAAATTTGTACGAACAAGTTATTTTGGAACGTTAATTAAAAAATTTTTCATAATAACTAAATATAAGTAGTTTATTTCTACTATAGTTTATTTCTAATGTATACAAATAAATATGTACAGATGAGTGAAGATACTGTCCGTGTTGCCATACGTATCCGTCCCTTAATAAAAAGTGAAATTGATAGAGCATGTCAAACATGCTTAGCTGTTGTTCCAGGGGAACAACAAATAATTGTACGTAATACAGAGAAAGCTTTTACATTTAATTATGTTTTTCCTGGTGATGTTAATCAAGTAGACTTTTATGAGACAGCTATTAAAGGGACGGTAGAAAACATTTTTAAAGGTAAGATTGCATGAGTACTTCCAGGTTTATCTATCCATTCCAATACATAATTATATAAAATAATTTTATGTTGTGTTATGTTATAGGATATAACGTAACTATATTAGCTTATGGTCAAACAGGAAGTGGTAAAACCCATTCAATGGGTACGAATTATATAGAAAGAGAAGAGATGGATGTAATACCAAGAGCAGTGCATCATATATTTCAAATAATTGAATCAAAAAAGGATTGGAATTTTAATGTATCGGTATCATTTATGGAATTATATCAAGAACAATTGTATGATCTCTTGGCCAATAAACCGCGTAACCAATCTATCGTTGATATTAGAGACGATGGTAAAAATGTCAAAGTTTCTGGGGTTGTTGAAAAAAAGGTGATAAATGCATCGGAAGCGTTACAATGCTTAACCCAGGGGTCTCTAGGACGTGCAACTGGTGCTACAGCTATGAATGCCCAAAGCAGCCGTAGTCATGCAATATTTACAATAAGTATACATCAACAAAAACAGGGTGATCCTAATACAGCGACAACAGCCAAGTTTCATTTAGTAGATCTAGCTGGTTCGGAGCGAAGTAAAAAAACACAAGCAATTGGAGAAAGATTTAAAGAAGGTGTTAACATAAATAAAGGTCTTTTGGCATTAGGAAATGTTATATCTCAATTAGGAGAAGGAAGTTCTAATGCTTACGTTGGATATCGGGACAGTAAACTGACAAGACTGCTGCAAGATTCTCTTGGAGGTAATTCCATGACGCTGATGATAGCATGTGTGAGTCCAGCTGATTATAATTTGGATGAAACTCTCAGTACATTGAGATACGCGGACAGAGCACGTAAAATAAAGAACAAACCTGTAGTCAATCAAGATCCACATCTTTTAGAAGTAAATAGATTAAATAAAATAGTACAAGAATTGAAGCTTGCTTTAGTAGATCAAGAAATTCGAATCTCTTGTCCATTGGAGCATCAAGAATTGAACGAGAAGAATCAGTCTTTGCGAAAAAAGATTAGAGACCTGACTGAAAAATTAAACGAGAATTTAATTGAAATTGTAATTATGCATGAAAGGGCAGAATTAGCTGAACAAAGTCGAGAACAAATTCAGGCTGATATGATGAAGATATTAGAAGAATGCAAAGAAATTTTAAATGACATTGATCAAAATCCCGAATCACCTGCTGGACCTCGTGCGAAAGTAGAAGCTTTATATTTAAAACTTCTTGGTAAGTAATGAGTAGACAGCGGATCTTTATATAAAATAGAAATTTTCCACCTAGATTCCAACAAACTCGAGTGAAATAGAAATTTATTTTCTTTCAAAATATGTTTAATAGGTAGAAAATAATATTTAACAGGATCTCTGAATTTTTCTAATATTTTTACTGTTTGAAATTACATCTGCTAATTTTTGCTGTCTAGTAATTGGTAGACAGCGATCTTTATGCAAAATAAAAATTTTTTATCCGAATTGCAACAAACTGGAGTGGAACAGAAGTTTATTTTCTTTCTAAAGAAAATAATTCTTTCTTAAGAATATAATAGTATTCTAAAATTCTTCTAATGTTTTTACTGTTTTAAATTACACCTATTCATTTTTGTCATGAATGCATAAAATCCGCTGTCTAGTACTGGGACTTTATTCATCAGTTCTTTTTTTTTTGTTGTTGTTATTATACAAAGGAATATCATTAATAAAAAGTCTAATTTTTGGTAAATAGATATGGACATAGATCAGAAGAAAAAAACAGAAGAGCTTATACATTGTGGAATGACATCTTCCGATTCTAATACATTTAAGGAGGACAGCGAGGAAGAAACGTTCACGGAGCAAATAAACTCTGGAAATCACGATACCGTGGATGATATCGATGAAAAGCAAGAGGAGCACACTTTATTTCAAGTGCAAAGAAATGGCCAAGTGCAAGACATTAATAAAGAACTCGCCGTTAAAGAACGTCTCATGTATGAACTTCTAAAACATTCTTCTGAATTAATTGATTATTCGAAAGAAATCCAAGACATGGAGCAGGAAATTAAATCGCTTCAAACTGAAAGAGAAGAACTTTTGCAAGCATTACAAAATGTTCAGACAAACAACCCTAGTTCAAAGTAAGCGTAGTTTTTTTTCACGACTACTGTGTTATCTAATCACTTTATACATTTGTTTTTCATATTTGCAGATTGGCGGAATCCCGTCGCAAAAAAGTTCAAGAATTAGAAAAAAAAATATCAACATTGAATCGGAAGATCGCAGAGCAGGACAGAATAGTTAAAATTAAAGAGAAACAGGATCGAGAGATAAAACAATTGTCTAAAGAAATGGTAACGCTAAAGCAGACTAGAGTAAAGTTAATTAGACAAATGAGAAACGAGTCCGATAAATTTTCAAAATGGAAGGGGGCTAAGGAAAAGGAATTGAATAGATTGAAGCTTCAGAATAGAAAACAGGTGAATGAAGTAACACGTTTGAAAATGTGGCATACTAAACAAGAGAATGTATACAGACGAAAAATGGTTGAAGCTTCTGCAGTTAACAAAAGATTAAAGGTATGAATCTAAATAAACAGTTTTATGTAATGCTTTGAATTAATTTATATCTTCTATCAGGATGCTCTCGATTTACAAAAGAAAGTAGCAGCCATAAGAAAAGAAAAAATGAATAATAATTCGGATAAAATTAAACACTGGCTGCATCAAGAAATACAAATATTAATCAGCACCGTGGATGCAGAATTTTCGCTGGAAAAATTAATGCAAGATAGAGCATCGTTGGCAGCTGAATTGCAAACATTACGTGGTGATCCAAAACATGAAGAGAAGGTAGCTGAATTTTCGGAATTTTTAGTATTACGTAATACACAAATTACTGATCTTCAACAAAAAATAGTTGAATCAGATCAAGGTAAACATGTTTTTCTGCATTAAATGTTAATTTAAACTTGAGCTAAGTAAGTTCATTCAAAATAAATTTCTGTAGAAAATAAGGAAAATACAAGATTGGCAACACTGCACACGATGGAGGAAGTAAAAGCTGCGCTTGAAATATTATTTAAACAAATTGCAGAGGATAGACGAAAACAGTGTGAAGAAGAGTTTGACTACAATAATCTTCTGGTTTGTCTTCGATGTAGTACTTAGCCTGAATTTAATAGCCTAAATTTATTATTAATCTTATACTATTGTAGGATAAATATGAAATGCTACACGCACAAATAGAGGAGTATAAAACAAAAGAGAGAGAAAGACGTATTTCAAGACGTCTTACATTAAATGGATCTACAAATCGAATTGCAGAAGTAGACAAAGAAGAGAATATAAAATTAAAACAAGAGTTAGAATATTATAAAGAAATGTGCAAGCGCCTAGAACAATCGGTTAATATATTTCCATGGATGTCGTTTATGACATATCAAATGTAGTTTTTCATGAACTTCTTTTTTATCTTACAGGTATTAACGGAAGTAAAGAATAAAAACGAAGTATCAGAACCAAGAACTAAAAAGGAAACGAGAGTTGTCGAATTAATTGATGAAAATACGTTTCCCGAATTGGACAATACTTTCAATGATGATGTTGAGAGAGATCCAGATTGGACGCAGACCCCACTTTACAATCGAATACAAAAACTTTGGGTATTTAAATCAAGTTATCACGCGACATTAAATACAGCATTTCCTTTGCGTATTTACACAGTATTAACAATTATTTTAATACCTGACTTACGTTTAGAATACAACAAAGACTAATTCATCTGAACGATCAATCCTAAAACGATCATCGGATGGAGAACTAAAATGTAATTGCAAAACAAAGTGTGCAACTCGTATTTGCTCATGTCGGAAAAATAAAGTGGTGTGTACAAATACAAATTGTAGCTGCGATCCGGCAATTTGCCAAAACAAAGATGTAAAGAATATAAGTTTTTTCCTATTTAATTAATATCTAATTATTTTATATATTTGCTCTCCATTACATAAGACCGTTTTATTTTTAGGTTCGTCAAACATTATTTGATTATACAGAAACGCCTGAAGTGGATGAAGTGGAACCAACAAAGAAACTAAGGTATATTTCAGAAATATTTTTATTATCGCTTTTTATATATGTATACTAATGATTGCTTGTTTTTATACTGGTGGAGCAGGATCAGGAGCAACGATACAACAGGGATCTAAATATAATTTATGTACATTTTTAACATGTTAATAGAGATCTAAATATAATTTATGTACATTTTAACATGCAACAAGTAAATATAAATTTACGAATGTTTTTATAGAAATATTGAAAGCGTATCTTTGAATATTAATGTATATATACTATTTTGAATATTAATGATACAAATATAGAGACAGAGAATATGTGATATCTATTGTAATATTTGAAATACATTTTAAAACACAATATTTAAATGAATTTTAATGATATTTAACACTAGAATTACCGGATAGATATATTGTTCTTACTATTCTCTTTTTTAAATAAAGTCAGTTGTGAGGAAATAAATACAGATTTCATATTATCAATGTCTACATTGAAATTTAACTTTTTCCAAATTATAATCGACGAAATGAGTGAGCCGTATTTAAAATAATAATAATAATAATAAAATAAAATAATAAGAGTAAAGTAAAAAATGAACGAGAGTAATAAAATCAAATATATATTACAGTTACAGTTTTCTTCTTACTATTCTCCTTTTTGAATAAATAAGTAAGTTGTGGGGAAATAAATACAGATTTCATATTATCAACCTCTATATTAAAATTTAACTTTTTCCAAATTATAATTGAGAAAATGAATTAGCCATATTTAAAATGACAAGAGTAAAGTAAAAAATGATCGAGTAATAAAATCAAATATATATCACAGTTAATGATAACGAAGTGTGGCGTCGCTTAACTTCCGACGCTTGCCACAAGATGGATAGACAGTGAAAGTCTATCCTTTCTCGCTAGTACCTGCTTCCTCACCGATTTGTATATATACCGTCCCTGGCCCAGAAGGAGATGGAGAAGAAAGAGGGTCACTTGAGGCAACTCGCTCAGAAGGCCAGAGAAGAGCGCGCGAGGATCCGAGTCTACAGCGTCCTCAGACAGATGAGATAGACGAGCTTTAACAGATAAAACCAAGAAAGCATTGGAGAAAATAACCAGATCGAAGATTGCCGGTGAGATGTGCAGAGAAAAGCAGGCAGTCTCCGGCTCAGTATATTCGGTACACCCCATCACAACAAGGACAATCATTCAACTCCGGAGCTGAACAGAGAGTCATTCGAATGGTGGAAGCTCAGATAGACAAGGACCGTGCTCGCGAGAGGAATCTGGCGCGTGCTGCACCTGACAAGCGATCCGGATTGCAACGAGAACGGGAACGCGACATCAGCGAACAGATTGCGCTCGGTTTGCCGGCGAAGAGCATTCCCAACAGCGGGGAGGCACAATTCGATCAGAGACTGTTCAACACGAGCAAAGGAATGGACAGTGGCTATGGACACGACGACGAATACAACGTATACGACAAACCGTGGAAAGATTCCAATTCAATTGGCTCGCATATCTACCGTCCTTTACAAGACAATTACGGTGATGATTTGGAGAAGCTCGTTAAAACAAACAGATTCGTGCCGGACAAAGAATTCAGCGGCACAGATAGATCAGCCACCCGATCCGGACCAGTGCAGTTCGAGAAGGACGAGGAAGATATTTTTTTCTGTACACTTTTTCCAAATTGAATTTCAATTGATGAGGTGTCCAAAACAGAGCTCTTTTTTGGAAAAAGTAGTGTACAAGAAAAAAATATCTTCTATAAAAACATACGCTATTATTGTTTATAAAGTTTCAGGAGACAAATTGCAAAAAAGGGCTCTGTACGGGAACCCGCAATAATACGGAGAACATTTCAATACAAAGAGCATCAAAAAATATTGTTTCCTCGCTAAATACATCTGTAGTAGGCATATCGAAAATTCAAGCTGCTTCGTATTCTTTGTCTTCGTCTCTCCTGCGAGCGACATATCTCCCTCTCTATCCTTGTCCTAGGAGCTTCCTAGGTTTGCCGGCTGTCGCTGTAGTTGCTAAAACACTCCGGCGCACCTTAAAGTTTCAGTTCCCCTTTCCCCTCTAGGTACATTTTAACTTCGTGGTACTGCGACCAACTGCGACTTCTCAACAGACTATAGCACTTTACCCACATCCGTCATCTGGTAGATGAAGTAATCTTGGAACACGGCATGTTGATCTATAAGTATATATGATCCAAGGTCTAAGAATATACAAAATACAATACGTTAGGGATTTCAGACTTCCGCTAATGGAGGTTGGGTCTCTTCCGGTCGTACAGCAAACCGAGCAAGATGGGTATGTGTAATCAATCTTGAAATTATATTGTTTTTACAGTTATTAAATAGAAATTATAAGATATGCGAAGATTGATGTAATCCTTTTTACTGTACTGAACTATAATTTTGTTAAAAGTTCGATAACAAACAAATAAATAACGTCAATTCAAATTGCATTAACAATAACGTGGTAGCTGGTAATTACTCTCTAGTTCATACAAAGAAAACATTCATTGTTTTACAGTAAACGGTGTTTTTAACATGCAATGCAATATTTAATACAATACATAATATGTACTGGGATTAAATATAAATTTAAGGAAGTGATCGAATAGGATTCAAACATAACCTAACTATTTAAAACCGTTTGCAGGTAAACCTCGTGGTCTTCGTACAGCACGTAAACACGTCAATCACAGACGTGATCAACGTTGGAATGACAAAGATTACAAGAAAGCTCATTTAGGAACCAGATGGAAAGCTAATCCTTTTGGTGGTGCTTCCCATGCCAAAGGCATCGTCTTAGAAAAAGTGTATGTTTACATACTAGAATGATTTATATATATATATAGCGAACGATCTATGCAATTACTGATAGCAACTAATTTTTATGTTATAGTGGTGTAGAAGCTAAGCAGCCAAATTCTGCTATTCGTAAATGTGTCAGGGTACAACTGATCAAGAATGGTAAAAAGATAACTGCTTTTGTACCCAGAGATGGTTGTTTGAACAACATCGAAGAGAACGACGAAGTTTTGGTAGCAGGATTTGGACGTAAAGGTCATGCTGTTGGTGACATTCCAGGAGTCCGATTTAAAGTTGTCAAAGTTGCTAATGTTTCTTTACTTGCTTTATACAAAGAAAAGAAGGAACGACCCAGATCGTAAAATCCCACTATAATGTATTTCTAATCACACCTATAAAGACTTTTAAAGAAATATTGAGATTTTATTAATATACCTATTCGCACAACATTTCAGGCGAAATCAAATATCTTGGCCTAGTTAAATATAAATTTATTTTATAAAAACTGACAAGATAATATTATAAATTATTATGCATATTCATGATCGCTTCTGTGGAAATAAGAATGTCTTCGATAACTTTGGTTAATGGTGTTGTCATTTTTTCGATTCCATCTGGTATAGTAATATCAGAAATTTCATCTCTTGCTCTTAGAAACTGGAAATTCAATTAATTTTAATGTAAAAACAATCCGGATGGATTGGATAACGCATAAATATTTGGAGAAACTTGCCTCTGTTAAAGAAGAAAAATTCGTGTATAGATCTTTAATGTCCGAATCCATAGAATAAAGAGTATTTATACTTTTTTCTTTTGCTACAGGCAAAGAGTCGAGTGAAAAAGCTTCTGAGAATTTCATTTTCTCTGAAGTAAGCATCGCATCCCTATCCTCATAGATCGCTTCTTTTTCTTCCTGCAATTGTATCGTGGATTTGCATTTTTCCTTATTGTAATTTAGTAGACTCCGGATTTTATACATTTCTGACAAAAATTGATGGAAGCAATTTAACATCAAGTTTACGGGACCCATCAAAATGACGGGTTCTAGTATTTTTAATTTGCGATTATTAAGATTGTAAAGATGCTTTCCTGAGGAATTATTTACCGAATTTATTTCTTGGGGTATATACTAGTGGAAAAATTACAAAAAATTTGGATTCTTGTTATGTTTATAAAATAATGTGAAATAGTTATTTGTAGACTTCCGTAAATCTAGTGTTAAAACAATGCAAAGATTAGAAGACTTTAGGAGTATTAATATACTATTCTCATTAAATTAAAATTATCAGTGAAAAATATAGGTTTATATTTAGCTCCTGTGTTTTGCAATCGATGTACAAACTTTTTACATATTTTGCATAAAGATTCGGAGTCTAGTAATTAGTAAAAACAATATACACTTACCTCTAATGATACTTCAATTTCTTCCATACTCTGTTCTTTGTCGCCTTCTGAATGTGAACTTAAATTTTGATGTTCAGCCAAAACTTTTTGTATATCATTAAAATACTTCAGGGAATTGGAATAATCTAATTTAGGGTTGGCAACTGACAGTATTGCACATGAACTGTCATTGTTCAAGACCTAATATATATAATTATGTTCATAAATGTACATAAATTACATCTTATATATTAATTTGTATACCTGCAATATATCATCAATAGATTCTACTTTAACATCCTCGTCGTTGGATGATTCGACGAGCATCATCTTGATAAATTCTAATAATAAGTTTAAAGTAGGAAGTTGTTCTTCTAGCGTACAATTTCCCTACAGAAAAACATTTATTTTTTAATTAATAAAGATACAAAAAGATACAGCTGCATATATACTCTTACCAGCAAAACATCCTTATCACTGCAAAGCCCAATTTTCGAATAATATTGTACTAATTTAGCTATAAAAAAAAATGTTTTTAATATCTACTTAACATATCATAAACACGCTTTATTTATTTAGTAATAGTTTTAGACTGCAGATTTGATGGATTTATAACAAAAATTCGTATGTACAATTTAAAGCAGTGGACATATTTGAAAAATTTAAGAACATCAACATGTTTAATTCCAGTTTAACACTAGGTTTATGGGACCTGTCCAAATGACGGGTTCTAACATTCTTAATTTGCGATTATTAAGATTGTAAAGATGTTTCCCTGAGGAATTATTTACCAAATTTATTTCTTTGGGTATATATTATTGGAAAAATGGCCAAAAATTTGGATAGACACATTCTTGTTATGTTTATAAAATAATGTGACACAGTTGTCTCTAGAGCTCCGTAAACCTAGTGTTAATATAATAATTAAAAGAAGACAGAAATTTGTATTTAGTTTCTGTGTCTTGGAATCGATGCAGACATTCTTTTTTTATTTTGCATAAAGATCAGTCTAGAGTGTCTCTAGAGTAGTCTAATAGTACAATAAAAACCTTCTAAGTCAGATCCTTTTAACTTTTGCAGCTCGGCTGCTATTTTTTCATCCGTTTCAGTCAGAAGCCAAGATAATAAGGAAATACGATTTCCCCCATTAAGAATTGTTATTTCAATATTTTCAACTGTCGCTGTTGTAATGTTGGGATATCTTATTTGCACTAAGGTATCGTAAATGTTAGACAAAGTCTGTTCTTTCTGGTCCATCATTGAAGTTCGCATGATTTTCAACACAGATTACTTTTCACTTCAAATATTTTGTCGTGTTCATCACAGAATACATTACGTACCAATTGCATTTTCAAATAATAACACTAATTATGTGTTTACATTAGTGGTGGAGAACTATCGAGGTTCTATCGATGGTTATCGAAAACCATTCTCATCGAAAACCATCGATGATTTACTTTTACTATCGATATAATTATCGGTAGCGAAATTTCGGGGTTGGTATGCGTACAGTTGTAATCGTTTTACTCGACAAATATTGCTAAAATCCGATAAAACTACTAAAAGATCAAAATATTTTTTATCCTAGACTATAACGAACAATATGAAAATTCATTAGATAAGCAACGATGGCTTTGTATGTATATCGATCTTCAAATATGAATGATGAAAACATCGATATATCGATTGTTATCTCGAATTCAAATTCAAACTTCATTGTAAATGTTTCAAATTCAAAACTCCAAATTGTTTTACATATTTTTTAAAGTACTTTTTACATATAAAATTAAAGAAGATAATGTAAAATTTTCATTTTATCTATATCCATTTTCTCATTTTGTAAAAAAAATGTTAATAGTTTGTCTAAAAACTCCATTCTATTGTAAAAAGTGTCCGATCATTAGTGTGGGTCACTGTATATTATTGTCAAAAAATAATTAAACCATAATTTTTCAGTGTTCCAAATCGAAACGTTCGAATAGGAAATTTAAGCTGTTCTCGCTTGATTTTGTAAAAGTGTCTTTTGTTGTCAGTTTATTTCGTTTTCAGGTACAGGAACTATACAATTATTTCAACAAATCGACATGGATTATATTTCATGCTGGTTACATTATAATATCTTGGGAAAGTCAAATGCATAGGAAATCAAATTCCAATATATGAAATTGTTTCCATTTTTATTGCCTTTGGCATGGCACGCTTTACACATTCATACCACAAATTAAGTTACTCTTGCAATCCAGATGTACACACTTCATAGAAATTGTCCTTGTACAATGTATCAATTAATTTATGTACATATTAAACTACTAATAAGGCGGCGGTTGATGCTGATAATGTTGCGGTGGTTGGCTTAAGTGTCGTTGCAAATGCGTCACTAATTGAGGTGTCGGCTGTTGCCCTCCGGCATTGCCTTGTTGTTGTTGCTGTTGCGCTTGTTGTTGTTGCTGTGCTTGCTGTTGTTGTTGTTGCATTGCAAGCATCTGTTGTCTCATACGTTGATTGATTGCCTGCTGCTATAATTCATACCACCATAATTATTTCTAATCTTTCGTATTGGGTTGGAACAAAAGTTCGTAGCGTTTGTAAATTAAAATTGAAAGTTAAAATTCAGATATTTATTCAATAACATATTTTCCATTCTGTTCAATAGAACAGAATATGGCAAAAAGTATTACTTTTCGAGGTAACTTCTCGTGTTAAAAGATTACTTTTATCTTTGAAGATACATATATGTACCATATCTTACTTGTTGGAATTGTTGATTTTGCTGCAATCCAACATTCGCAGTGCCTACCCCAGTCACTCCAACCGCGCCAGGTTTTCCACTAGTTTGTCTATATGGCGGAGCTGGTTGATTTTGGACACCACCTCCCATTGGACCCATTGTGTTCATTGTAACATTTGGAGCCTATTTCAAAATAAAAATGTTCTGCATTGATTGTGGAAAGCAGGAGTAAAATAAAATTTGATTTCATCTCTTAATGACTTTGTTGCATTAAAGACAATATTACAATACAACCAATTTCTTTATAAATGCATAAAAATGCACTACAGATTATGTTTATGTTGATCAAGACGTACCTGAAGGTAAGGCGGCCTAGCAGCTCCAGGTTGCATACGTTGTTGTGGCATATATTCTTGCGCACGTTGAGGTCCCATCATTTGTTGTTGATTAGTGAACATCATATTCTGTTGTTGATTCATCAAACCTTGTTGTTGCTGTTGCAGTAGTTGCTGCTGCTGTTGCGCCTGTTGAGGTGCTTGTTGTTGTTGTTGCTGTGGTTGTTGTTGCGGAATCATTTGTTGTCCTCCGTATCCTGCATAGTTTTGATTCATTCCTGCAGGACAAAATATAATACATAGAATAAGTGAATATACTAGGAATATCAAACTGCTAATTAGTTAAGGGGTAGACTAGTTTTTTCAGGATTGCAAGGGTGCGGAATGCGCCTTCTCATTTCTCGATAACGCAAAGATAGGGTTTGTTCAGTAGCCAAAAGTGTTAGATAAAAGATTGATCTAGGTCGCGATCGCTCTCGAAAGTCCTATTTTTAGGTTCAAAAGGCGTAATTGGCTATATTCGGAAGCATACAGCTGCGCGGTATTAAACATTTTTCGGTAAATATTACGTTTAGGCGAGAGCCGTATTGTCCAGATTCCCAGAAAATTTTAAGAACCCGACTCGTCTCGACCCATCCTGACCATATCAGGTACCCGACATTTTCAAATTAATTAATTACCTTGTTGCATTCCAGAGTAAATCCCTTGTTGCTGTGGTTGCTGTTGTTGTGGCTGTTGCGAAGCAAACATTCCTTGTTGTGGATTCATATTAGGAGCTCCATGTTGAGCTCTTAGTTGTTGCCTAATGAATTGCTGTCTTTGCATCCCCTGGAAAGCTCCAGGTCCACCAACGGGTGTAGCATTCGGTTGCTGTTGGGAACTCATCAATTGGTTGGATGGCAATCGTAAACGCAGCATATGAGAAAGCGCTTGTTTAGACTGATTGTTCATGCCCGGTCTGTCGTATCTCTGTCCTACTGGGGTTGGCGGTAACTGTTGTCCGTATCCATATTGTTGGGCTGGTGCATGAGTTTGCTGATTTGCGTACCACTGCTGCTGATGCTGTGGTGGCTGACCAGTAAACATTCCAGGTTGTTGGGTGACAGGTACTTGTTGATTTCCAAAGGCCATTTGTTGTAATTGGTTTGGTGCTTGCTGTATAACGGATGAAAAGTTATTAGGGAAAATAAAAAGTTGGAACCAGGGAGTTAAAACTGGTTATCTTTGTTATTAGATTATAACAAATTATTAGGTTATAACAATTTAAAGTAGTAAAAATATTAGAATAATTAAAAAATACTGTTAGATTATTTTCAATCTATCAACCATATTAAGAGAGAAAATAAATTTCTATTCCAGTGAAAATAAAATTAATGACGTCATCCGCTTTGTAACCCACATAAACCTAAGGAGTGGAATATACAGGGTGTCCCAGGGTTTAAGGATCAAACTTTGTCAGTATATTCTATGGCACTAAATAAGAAAAAAATGTTATGCAAACATAGGTCACAGAGCTTTATTAAAAAGTTATAACAAAATTACGGAATTCAATAGGAATAGTAACCGACTTGCTGTTACTGCGAGCATTGGCTTGAATAGATCAGCAATGTTTACGTTCAGTGTACTTATGTAAGCTGTGTTTACTATCTGAGGTCATCTAAGATTGAAAGTAATTTCCACCAGTAATAGCTATTAGTCGGTTACTATTCCTATATTACTTGAATTCCGTAACTTTGTTATATCTTTTTAATAAAGCTCTATGTGACCTATGTTTACATAACATTTTTTTCTTATTTAGTGTCATAAAATATACTGATCTTAGTTTGATCCTTAAACCCTGGGACACCCTGTAAATGTACCTCTAGTCACACGCAATGTAACGTAATGTAACGCGCTCGCTAATAACCCGAGATGTTGATGCGACCTTAAATAAACCAACGTAAAAAAAATTTCTATTTCACTCCAGTTTGTTGCAATTCAGATGGAAAATTTTTATTTTGCATAAAGATCCGCTGTCTAGTTATAATACTTCGCTGAACATTTGCTTCTAATTTGTCTGTGTAGTTTCGCTAAATTGATTATCCAAGTATATTAGTACTTATAAGTATAATTAAAACATCAAAATGTAAATAAACCTGAATTTGTTGCGATACTGGGGCAGTCGGCGTCGCTGGTCCTTTATTCTTTCTGTGTCTTCTGGTTTTCATAGCTTTTCCTTTACCGTTGGTGGCAGCGTTACCGATACCGCTACCACCAACGCCGCTTGCTACTCTTCCAGGAGAATCAATGCTCACGGGAGTATCGGCTTTGCCGGGTTCAGATTCCTTCTTATCTGGTTCTAAATCTTCTGGAGGCAATGGCGGTGGGTCCAAGTAATGGCTAGGCGGCCTAATTTGGCTGTGAGTATGGTATCGTAAAAGTTTGTGAGCATTCTGGTATGTTAAAGGTTTACGTTCTAATTTCACTGCTCTAAACCACGCCCAAGATATTGGTGCTGGATTTTTGTGACCTTCTAGTACTTCCCATGCTGACACTCTTTGTGAATCGCACACTTGGAGACCCTAGTAGAAGATAGTGAATTGAAATAAAAGCTCGAATTACATGAATATTTCAGTTGTTTTTAAACTTATTTGAGCATACCTGTTTTTTATCGATGCTATCGAAGCCAGCTATCTTGTTACCTTTCGTGTCTGTTAAAGAACCAACAGGTTCACAGTTAATAACTTCCATTGTCAGTTTTGGCAGAGGTAGCAATTGTCTGACATATCGAATGCTTTGGGAATTTCTATCGCCTAGCTCTTTTTTCAACTTTTTCATTAGATTTTGATAATGTTTCTTATTCTCATCTTTCTCGGATTGCGAATCGGAAACAAGCGTAGAATGTATCAGAGTTGCCAACATATCTATGACAGTTGTAAATAATTCCGAATTGTTACTTAAGTCTATAACACCATAGCTAACTAATTGGACTAACAAAATGGCCCAGTCTGTGGTAACGGTGGTGTTCCTTTGAATGCTATCAAAAACGCCACCAACAAGACTGAACCTTAGCTGAAGCGCATCCTGCAACACCTCTCTCGTTTTTGGATCTTCGATAGCGAAGTTCTTCTCTTCTTTACTGATATTCAGAAATTGTGAGAGTTGCGAGTGCAATGACATCAACAAACCTTCTCTTTGATCGTCTTGACCTTTCAAACAAGTGAGAACCAACGAAAGAAACGGCTGGTGATTGAAAAGAGACGGCGACTTCGATCTACCTCTTTCACGACCGGCTGCTGTTTTTGACCAATTACCGGATTCTAATACTTGGCCGGCTACTTTAAGAACTCTGCCTTGTACAGCACTCGGCAGTTTCGAAACCAGCGGAGCGACTAACCATATAGATCCAGATCGTTTGTCGGGTTTATTCGACACAGTGTTTAATTGAAATACATCGATTGCAGCTTTAGCAACTGTATCCAACCACTGGGAAAGATCATTCGATCCTGGAGGAAACTGTTTGTACATAAGCTGTAAATCAAGCCAGGACATTCTCAGACTCCATTGTTCCAAATTCTCTAAAATATTGGTGATGTGGGTTTTCTGATCGATAAATGCATCGGTAGAAGTTTCTGGATAGCAAATCATGTGGAGTAGACTTTGAGCTTGACGAGGAGTTAACATATTGTCTAATAACATGTCTGGATGACAAAGTTCTTCGGGATTCTGTAAACATCTTTCCAAAACCCATTCCTGGCTACAAATTTGTCTTAGCACATGTTGCGCGAAATCTGACAATCCTTTAACATTTTCTGTGGTTATGCCAGCGCTACTGCTAGACGATGACATAGCTAAATCAAGTCCCAAGTCATCACCACCGCCTAGAATGTCGCTGGTGCCAAGGATATGACTAATAGATAATTCGTTTGGTCCACCTGTACTAACACCAACACCAACTCCCACGCTAGCTGGTCCACCGGCTTTGCTCGAATGATTCATCGGTACGTCTGGTTTCTTTGGTGGTTGTTTGCCAGCAGTTGCGTCGGCGACTACGAGTATAGCTTTGAGTACCGCTAAGACTGGTCCGACCCTAATATTGTTATGAGCAGCTGCTAACAAGTGTCTGTCACAACTTAATTTGATACTGTAACCCCTAGAGTTTCCATTGGGCAATGGATGAGGACTTGTGCTCACTGAGTATAGAGCTGGCTGCGGGCACTCGACTGTTTTAAAAAGTCGCAACAGCAAGTGACATGTTAGACGTGCTCCAGCTTCAGCTTCCATGTCCGCATCCCCACGACCCTCGTTACAAGCTTTAACTAAAGACGGCAGTGCTATATGAACGACAAAATCCTCTAGCGAAAAACAGTGTCTTGCTGTAAAAAATAAATTTTGATGTTAAAATAGAAAGTACAATGACTCTCGAACTAATATTCGGGCACTCTTAAAAAGACGACAACTTTTTTAATATTGGACCATACGATTTGAACTTTTTTGAGAAGTTAGAACAACTGGTTTGTGCTACACAATGGGAAAAAATTTGAAGTTGTCGGAATTGCAGAGAAAATACTAAAAGTTGTATTTTGCAACTTTTTTATGTGGGCCTATATGGAAAATTTAGAAAGCACGTTTCGTAGAGCTGTATGAATTAAACATATTCATAGTCCAATATTAAACAAGTTATCGTTTTTTTTTAGAGCGTCCGAATATTAATAAGAGTTACTGTATCTATAATAGGGTGACTCTTACTTACTCTTGTCAAACATTTTTGTCAAAATTTCTTTCACGGCACACCCCCAGAGTTGTTCGAAATAATTAAAAAAAAATCTGTGCAAAGTTTGAGCTCGACCGGGTAACGGGAGAACGTGCCCCAAGACGATTAAACATTCAAATAATGAATTTAACTACTTCGAAACTTTGCACAGATTTTTTTTAATTATTTGGAACAACTGTGAGGGGTGCCACATTTTAAAGAAAATATTTACCAATTAAAATCGATGTAAATACAGCGAGGGAATTATGTATGCTCAAGTCTTGCACGTCAACTTGATTTAGAACGTCAATATAGAAGGCAGAACTGTTTGATGAGCAACAGAGCGCCATCAGGACTCCAAGCCACTCGGCGTTTAGCGCATTGCAGCAAGCAGTCAATTCAGCGCAAGTTATCGCGATATCGTTCAATTTGTCATTGTCCGTTTCGCTGCAAACTGCAACGATTGCGTTGCAAACGAAACTGTAACGATTCGCTGGTGTCTCGTTCAATTGTCTAGCCCATTGCGGTTCGATTTTTCCACCACGTTTCGGGCTAGTGAAAACGTCTACCATGAATTGAGAATTGTACACGTGACTCGATGTAGTTGGTTGCAACGTGCTATAAAGAGCAGTTCGAATCTTCGGATAGGCATTACTGAAAGCTTCTACCCCGTGTGGTTTAGTCTTCAGTAATGAACAAGATGAATATAAATCGTAGAGATGCGCCAACACGCATCTTTCGGCGGAGCTACAATCACTAGGATTCGACACATGCTTTACAATTTTACACAGTAAATCGAATACAGCTGTTGTTTGTTCCGGAGATACTGAAATGAAACAAACAATTATAACATTGCTTGAACAATGTTCGATGATGAAATGTCACTTTCAAAAGCTATACGTACATAATAAACAACAGTGGTATCTCCTTAACACACCTACAACATAGAGACTCAAACTCGTGGTATAACTTCGAACGAGTTGACTATTTTTTGCAGTTAATTGTGTCTCAACTTCTGGGAGCTCTTTTAGAATTTGAATACAAACATCGATCAAACCATATATATTTAGTGCTAGCTCCATTAGATCGAAGAGAAAGGCTACATGTTCTTGCACCGGTAAATAAGATGATCCAGCTAGTGCAAACGAGTTTAACATTTCAATCACTTGAGTCGCACACTGCCAGGTCACCACGTGCTGATCAAAATAACTCAAGTTTTGAAACTTCAGCGTGATCGCCTCGAAATTGAACTCGCTGCGGGAATGTTTCTTTACTTTTCCGCCTTCCGCGACGTCGATGCTAAACTTTTTTCCAAATAGTTTGCACACCTCTTTTGTCATCTTTTTGACAACGTGCCTGGCGTCATCTCTAACTCGCCCCACTCCATAAAGTAGCACATGTCGTTGATTGCAATCGTGTTGACTGCATGTTTCATCCTTCAAACACATCCTTATCGTTATCATCGAAGTTATATACGATTTCTAAAGAGAAAAAAGGTGAAATTACTACCTGTGGTAATGGAAAATGCGTTGTATACAACAAATGTCTACTATGACTGGATGGTATCTTCGAATCCAGTCCTTCCTGTGTACTATGCCCAGCTAATGCATCTTCTTTAGGACTATCAGGAGCATCCATACTATTCTGTTGGTCCTCTTTAATGTGTTGCAATATCTTATCCAAATCATCATCGATCTTACTATCATCGTAATCCATTGTTCTCCCATGATCTGGTACTTCTAACTTTGCCGGCTTTAAATCTATTCCCGGAAACAAACTATCTTCGTCGATTGGTTCTCGATTACTGGGTGTTCCAGGCTTGCTTGCTGCGGGACCTAATTAAAAGCGTTTATCGAGTCAACAGTCCCATAAAATGAATATTTCCAATCAAACCAAGTAGCAAAACATTTGTTATACATATATAGACTGCCGATTTGATGCATTTATGACAAAAATGGGCAAGTACAATTTAAAGCAGTGGACATATTAAAAAGATTTAAAGACATCAGTGTATTGGTTTCAGCTTAATCAGATAATTAAAAGAAGAAAGAAATTTTTATTTCGCTCCTTTGTCTTGCAATCAATGCAAACATTTTTTATTTTGCATAAAGATCCGCAGTCTAGTTATACGTATATATATGTTGTATGTATATACCTTGTATAAGATCTCCTCTAGAAATGAGAGTGCACATATATGCGTCGTGTGAAAATACGTCGTGCCTAATTAATTCTGAAAATAAGTGAACCAAATTCGTGAACTGTACTTTTGATTGAACTGAAGTATTATCTAATACCGGGGCGTCCATGTCCAAAAACTTCATAAGCAATGGTTGAAAAATTGGAAGCACGGGTGGATTTCCGTTACTACAAACACTGTCTTTATCATCGTTATCATTCGTTTCACCGGTTACTTCACTCTGTCGTTTCTCGAGCAATTTTGCCACTGCCATTGCTCTATGTTCTCCCCATCGTTCAGCGCTAACAGCCCATTCGCACAAAATTTCAACTACGGCAGAATCTTGTTGTGGATTATATTCTGTTTTCGAGTCGCGTTCATTGGCGTTGTCCTTTGGTGGTGACATGAATATCTTAGCATAAAGCGTATCTAACGAGTTCGTAGAATCCATCCTATCGAAACTGTGCCTATCCAGAGCATCCAAAGCAGCCAACACTTTAGTAGTCGTTATTCCAGCACTGCTTTGCTGCCATTTATCGCATGACCATTTACCTTCCGCAGCCTGCGATCTGGCTCGAATATTTTCTTGAGCGATCTTTAACTGCTTTAAAGTTGGATTGGCCGCACTCGCTGGTGGACATGGCAAAGCAGTGGGAGGGCAAGACAAATAGTCCAAAGGGGAACCATTTAATACAGAAGGAGCTTTTCCTTCTCCAACACTGTTCCATACCAATGCTGTTGGGCACTCTAATGTGATTACCTAATGAATAAACAATTATAATGCAATGATGTAATTAGAATACATATTTTTCATAATAATAATTTCTTTTATTGCGTTAGTATTACCTGTATAATTGTTGACAAACTGTATATTACATCTCTGTGATGCGGACATATCAAGTAGTCGTTAAAAGCAGCACTTAACGGATTTGGTGTTTGATTAACAGTGGCAGTGTCTTTTCCACTATTAACGTCATTTTTGTTTATGGACGGACTTTGAGGATTGCCATTGGTCTCCACATTGCTGCACATATGTGCCAACTTACGACAACACAAATATGCTAAACGTCTGGCTAGTAATTCAGACTGCACAAATTCTTCCAAATATTGCAGCGCCAACGGTAACAACAGCTTTAAAATACCATCCTCCGAAGGAGACGATTTAATTTTATCTAATAATTCTAAAATCCACTGTAGCAATTCCTGCCTATCTAATAAACCTTCTTCGAACATATACTTCGCTAATTGCACGCAATAATGCCATTGTTTTAGCGCTAACTTATGTTCCTCGTTCATAGCATTACTAGGTGTTGTTTGATTATTAGGATTTGGTGTAGTCGGTGGATTATTAGGAACTCCATTGTTATTACTCGTACTATTGTTAACATTATTATTACTGTTGTTACTGTTGCTATTTCCAGAACCGTTACTGTTACAAGAATTGTTTGTAATACCATTGTTACTAGTACTATTTGTTCCATGAATATTTATATAATAATACTCTTGTAACTTGGAAAGTTGATCTTTTAAAAACTTAATCAGAGTCCCTGTCCATTCTATAGAAAGAAACAAAGGAAGTAATCGAAGCTAACAAAGATGCTTTGCGTCGATCTAATACTCTAATAGCAGCAGTCCATTCTACTTGATCGACAGCAACTTCCTTGACAATGTTTACGTCAATGCTATTTACCCAATATATGCTTTCATCGAGATTCTGTTCTCACCGACACATTTATATTGACTAATAATTTTTCAAATTTTCTACGTTGCTTTAAATTTTCTCGTTGTTTCGAAGTTTCGTTTCGTTCTATTACGTATACATCAGTGAGAACAGAATGTCAATGAAAATATTGGGTTGGAATGAAAGTTCTTAGCGTTTTCAAACTAAGAATCAAAGATAAAATTAAGGTATTTATTCATGTTTATTCAATAACACGAGAAGTTACTTTGAAAATGGCAAAAAGTAATAGAACAAAGAATAGAAAATCTATGAATAAATATCTGAATTTTAGGTACGAACTTTCATTCCAACCCAATATATACACTCTCCGTGCCTCGCAAGAAGTTTCCTGGCAGGAATTCGAAAGAAATTCGGCAGCAAGTCATCCGATTGGGTCATTCATAGCCTAACCATTGGTGAGTACCTTCATAAGAAGTCTCATGGGACTTTGGTATTAGACTTTCAAGTCACACACATTGAAAATGGATGTGCAATGACCCAATCGGATAGCTTACAACCGTATTCTTACCAGGGAACTTATTGCGAGACACGCAGAGTATATGAGGGAAGTAGCGTCAACGTAAACATTGTCGAGGAAGTTAGCCAAGTAAAACGGACCTATAAAAGGAAAGCTTGATTAATTAAATAATATGCTTGTTTACCTGTAGTTGGATCAGGCAATTGTCTTTTCTTTATTTTAGCCTCGGAAACAGCTACTGTATACGCAGAACTAAGTTTAATAAACCAGGCTGCCCTTAGCATCGGTACTTGATATTCGCATAACATCATGAATATCTCTTCTTTCTTATTAAAGTTTGGAGCTCTTTTCGCAAGAGCAATTAACGGTTTGCAACCAGAGAGATCCTTAAACCATGCTTCGATGCCATTCTTTGTTCTCGCCGTTACCGGCCAAAAATTATCCTTCGGATTGATCTGTTGCCTCTTTCTACCTGTGTCTGGCATTGTGGAAAGTTCTTCCTTCTTTGCAAGAATCCCATTGAAGTATGCTCCCACTTTGGCGGCAGTGACATTACAATTTCTTGCAGTACCAAATTCATCAGACAATTGAAGCAACGTAGAGAATCCATGTTTCACATTTATAGAAGTGAGCTCGTCTTCTTTCTGCTTGGGTTCTTGAGGATATACATCAGGCGGCCCAAGTCTAGGCCGTTTTAGTGGCCGTTTTTCATACAATATTCCCATCATGGTGACATATTTACAATTGCTCAACACCGTAAACCGTAACGCGACACTGTCACTACGTTTACGGCACAAAACATTTTTACAAAGGCGAAACTCCAAACGTTTCGTCGACAACCAATTTCTAATACGCATGCGTCCGTAAGTAGACTCGTCGTGAATATAGCTCCAGAACTTTATGAACACCTTATACCACCGACTATATAGGTATAAGGATAGACCACAGCCTACTTTAGTACTAGCCAGACTATAGCACTTTACCCACATCCGTTATCTGGTAGATGAAGTAATCTTGGAACATAGCATGTTGTCCGAAGCCGGGTCTATAAGTATATATAGTCTAAGGTTTTCTTCGGCCAATAGCGATCCTCTACCATCGCATTAATTGTCGCTATTGGTCGAAACTTTACTATATAGCCACCATTTCATGAATCGTTTTCATGAATGTTTAGTTGATTTATAATTTATACTTTTATACATTGCTATATAAATAATATCGCATTTTCAATGGTCGCAATGGAACAATAGTTCACATATGAATTTTATATATGCACAAGTATAAGAATATGCAACTAATTTATAACAATTGGCAAAAAATAAATTAATATTTACTATCTATGGATATTCGTTAAAAATCTTTTACATCATTATTATTTTCTGGCTAAAAGAATTCATCATTTGATAGTGCTTAACCTTTGTTTAGTGTGGTAAAATTTTTCAGTTTTGTCTAAATCGGTTCTCTGTAACACATAAGATAAACTTTATGAAAGGAACGTGGATTGATTGTCTTTTCTCGTGGTTTTTAAATTATTAGTGATATGGCTGTCAGACCATTTCTATGTTTAGGTGACAATGCATGTAAATGGTAAGGCATATTTTGATTTATTCTATAATCAGATTATATATAACAATGTGACAAATTAAACAATTACAATTCTACTGTACACTTCTAGCATTTTTACATCAGTGAAACTAAAACCCAAGTTGTATACATCGCCAGTATATAATCAAATTAGGCAATTCAGAAAGTTTCGAGGCAACGAGGGAAGAAAGATTACCTTGCGAAATGAAACTGTCGGAGAGGGTCATGTCCCTCTATCCAAACTGTGGAAGCCCTTTACCTTCACGATTATGGTAAGCGATAAAAAACAGTAGCAAACTTTCATACTAAATAAAGAGATAGTAGTTGCTTTGATATTAGAATAATTCAAGCATATCTTATTTTTTTTCTTGTGTCATAAGTATCACCGTTTTCATCATGTCAGTTTAGTGGAACAACTCTTATCGCTGCTACTATTTGGGGCTATGAAAGTTACAGGGGAAGAACGTATCGATTAATCAACCGTTACGAACAATTAGGAATACACGTTCGTATAATAAAACATATATACATAAATGAGATCATACATATTATGTATTATTAAAGTAGTACTTATATCCAGAAAATAGGATGGAGAGGCGACATGGAAATTTGGTGGAAGAATTTGTCGGATGGAGAAAAAATATTTGCTCCTATATGTTTTTTAAATATTTTAGTATTTCTAGCATGGCGAATTCCTAAATTACAGACAGTCATGTTGAAATACTTTTGTACTAATCCTGAATCTCGTAAGTAACATAGAAATATTGTGAAAGTTAGTGCACAAACATAGCTAAAAGAATTTATGAAATTTTTGTAATTTTGATTAAGGTATCATATGTTGGCCAATGCTGCTGTCTTCATTTTCCCATAGTTCATTTATACATTTAGCTGGTAATCTATATGTATTGCACAGCTTTAGTTCCTTGGCTGTATCAGCTTTGGGTAAAGAACAGTTTGTGGCACTTTATTTGATTAGTGCAGTGGTGTCTAGCTTTACGAGTAATGTGTACAAAGCTGCACTCGGCTTACGTGGTCCTTCCTTGGGAGCTGTGAGTACATACAGTGCAGTTATCGTCTAACATTTTGCTATAATAATGATTATTTATGATACAGTCAGGAGCAATAATGGGTATTCTTGGATATACATGTACCCAGTTTCCAGATATATATCTTACTATTATTTTTCTTCCAATGTATAAATTCGCAGCCAGTACGGTACGCTAATCATTTTAATTGAATTGTAGAAAATTCAATGTATAGACGATTATTATTTTTATAATTGTAAATACGTTTAAATAGGCAATCAAATGTCTAATGGGATTTGATATAATTGGCGCCGTTTGTCGTTGGCAATTCGTTGATCATGCAGCTCATCTGGGTGGAGTGTTATTTGGCATGTAAGTGGAAAAAGATTGTAAAACATTTTACTTTTCTTTTTATGTGCGAATATTCTTTCATATTTGATGATAGGTTTTGGCAAGCATGGGGTAGTGCAAATCTTTGGCAAAAACGTGAATCAATATTGGCGTTTTGGCATGATATCCGTGGACCACCCAAGTCACGCTGACGTCTTTTTGTAAAAATATATGCCGATTATTAAGAAGTGTAAGAGAGAGAGAAAAATAAAATTAGAGAAATAACTTCTTTATATTTTAACATGTTTTTAATAACTACTATGGAAAAGAAATTGCAAAATTGTACATATCTGTTACTCCAATTTTTATGGATAGCTAGGTGAAAATGTAGTGATAATAAATTAAAAAGTAAAGTCAATAAAACTAATATCGAAGATACAGTTATATCTCGATTTACAGTCTCCCGATTTACGTTGTTTCCGATAGTTTCCATAAGTTTTGGATAGTTAGGTCCGCTCTTAGTGCGACCGACCTGCCCTCTACAACGATGCCAAGGTTTGGTCTCGATTTCGCATGGAATTTTGCCTGCAAACTTTGCACTTAAATACTTTTGCTCGCAAAGTGCGATTACAAACTTTGTTCGAAGTAGGTTTGGCTGACTGGGTAATATTTTCAGAACTAATATTTGATCGTTACGAATAAGAGAAAAAATCCATTAAAATCAATAAAATATTTCAAATAAAATTCTCACTATTCTGAGAATTCATCAAACACGATTATTATTATTATTTTAGAAGCTTTCATACTTTTGGAAGTATGATGTGCACGTATTTCAAATACAATAAACTATATTTACTATTTGAAATACATATTTTATCTATAGAAGTGTAAAAAGTTAAAAAAATTGTAAAAAGTCATGAATTTTGTACTATATATTTCAATTGACATTTATAAAATATAATTCCATTAAAACGTAAATGATTTTTTCATTCAATTTCTTTTAACCATTTTATATTTTATGCAAACGTAAAAATAATGTAAAAACGTATAAGTACACGTATAAAGCTTATATTACAAGGATTTTTTTGAAGAACGTATGTATACTGTTTTTACAGATTGTTGTTCATGCTTTATAATCCTTTTGGATGAGGTGTTTGATGGAATTGCTGAAATAATATTCGTATCAATAAATCAGCTAATGAAATTCAATTGTATAATAACAAACTACTTGTTTATGAGCATACTTTGAAATTCAGGAATAATGTTGACAACTTTTCCAATACTTTCTCTAGATGATGAAATAACACTTTTACGATTTGTGCTATTTGATACGTATTCTACCGAGTTTGCAGAATGACTGGAGGAATGACTGGACATTGGTGATTGCATAGTTAATGGAATAGATGGTAACTCTATATTTTTAGCGGCTAGAAGCTTTTTGATATATGGTTCTGCTTCCATATGATGAATTGTAAATTCTGCGATATCTTGCAAAGTGATAGAATTTTGTTCTTGCAATTCGTGTAGTTCTACTTCTTTCTGTATAAGATACAAGTATTATTTATATATAATATTATTGATACTTGTGATTTATAATTTATACATAAAATTACCTCTTGTATAAGTACTGTCTTATCTCCTGTGATCACACTTTTTTGTTGAATAGCTTTTTGTACATTCTTTAAACTTTTTTCAGCTCTAAATATCTTTTCTTCCTGATCACGAATTTGTTGCCTTAATTCAATCATATATTGATTTTTATTTTCTTTCTGTTCTTGAATTTCATCAATCTGTTTTAAGACTTGAACATATTCATTTTGCATTTTCTGTTGAGAAATCATTTCATTATAAAAATTAATATACATACGTTTTGAAACACCTCAAAGTAATATAATATGTCATCACTTATACTATAGGATACCTGTAAATTATTAGTTGATAACTGCAGTTCACAATTTTTTTGTTTTAACTTTTGTTCGACATTTTGCAATTCTTCATCCAATTTTCTATATTCTTCTTGTTCTGGTTTATTTTTTTCGTCCGTAGACAAAGTTGTTAACTTATATTTATCGTTGCAAACATTTATTACCCGTAATGTATTTTCCATGGCTTGTATTTCAAGTTCTGTTTTTGTTATAGATTCATCTAACTTATCCCCTTGCTCTTGCAAAAGATACCTTTCTTGGGCATTTTGAATCTTCAATTGGGTAGTATTCACCGGTGTACCATCGGAATTAGTGCCTAACATAGCTATACCATTGTCATATCTTGCCTGTAATTGTTTTATTCGTATTTTCCGTTCAGTTATAGCATTTTTTAGTTCTGAACATTCGGCACCAGCAACTCTCTTTTCAACGATAAATGATTCTTTTTGTATAGCTATTTCTGCTTTACGTTCTTTCACTGCCTAAATAATTACAATCACCCTGTTAGTAGATAGCTTGTTGTTTATTTAATTACTAGTAATATTATATTCGAATGAGAACTTACAGCTTCTAATTCGAGTCGATATCTTTCCAAGTCGTAAACGCTATTTCCAATATTAGACATCATCTTCTCCACCTGTGAGACTTTAAGTCGTAGAACACTTTCTTCTACTTGTTTCTCTTCGTAACTAGTTTGAGCAGCTTTCACTCGTTTCTCTCCTGCGTCCATTAAAAGAACTAAATCTTGTCTTTTGTTTCTTCGATAATCTAATTCATTGTTGTCACTTGTTAGACTATTGGACATTATTCTCATATCATACTGCAGAGTGAAAACAAAAATTAGTTTTTCCACATTAATGAAGAAGCTACCCAAAATTGACATACTTCTAAGCTTGAGATTTGATTTTGCAGCAGCTTTGATAATTTCATCTTCTCGTTCAAGGCGCTCTCTAGTTCTTCAATTTTTATTTGTTTTCTTTCTACTTCAGACTTATCCCGTTCATTACCTCTTAGTCTATCCAATTTCATTTCGGACTTTTGTAATTCGAAATCAACTTGATACAATACTTGTTTCTGATCCTCAAAAATTTTTTCATCCTTGATGTACAATTTGTCCAAATATTCTTCCTTCTTAGACTCATTCCCATATTGCATTCTCATAATCTTTTTCTCGTCTTCTAATTTCTTTATCTGATTTCTAACACGCAAATTCGCGTTTTGCAATCGGTTTACTTCTTTAAGCATTGCAACTTTCTTCTTTTCTTGTTCCTATGTGAAACTACTTTATTATTATATGTATATATGTATAATTATATTGTATATTGTAATTATATATACATATATATATTATATATTATTATTGATACAATAATTAATAAATACCTGGAACATATTTTCCAGTTCTTTCGCTTTTTCCTTAATATTTAATTCTTGATCGCCAATATCTTGCATTTTCGTAGTAAATTCAGCCAATTGTTTGTTTAACTTCTCTATTTTCATATGTTTATTTTGAATCACGATCTCTTTACGTTTTATATCAGACCGCACTTGTTCCACACGGTTATTGGATTCTTTCATAATATTCTTTTGTATAGTAAGCTAAAATTTCAAAGGAAAACGCTTTAAAAATTTCATTCGAAAAACAAAATATTCTTCACATCTAATACTTTTCTTACTTGATCCTCATAAGCTCCGAACTTCTCCTTCGCTTTCTTTTGATCTTCTTTCACATTGCAAAGATTTTTCTCCAATTTTTTAATCGATTCTTCAACCTGTCTATTATTTTCTTTTTGTTCCCTCAAAAATTTCTCTGATTCCTCAAGTGCGTTCTTCTTTTCTTGCGTAATCTCACGCAGTGTTTCAGTTTCCTATTCAATAGGAAAGTGTTAGAACATCGATTATATTAGCAAAGAATATACTTTTGAGAATAAATAATCCAATTATACTTTAAGAACACGTTGAATATCGTCGTTTCTTTGTTGCAACATGATTACACTCTCTTTCCATTGATTAAACATTTGTCGATAGTCCGCCAACGCTTGATTGTATAATTTGGTCGTTCGATCGAGAACAATCTCGGTCTCCCGTCCTTGATTAATTATATTAACAATCGCCTCGCGATACGACTGCAATTCTTTACATAGTTTCTGCCTTTTCAATTCCATGTCCTGCACCGCGAAAAATGAAACAATTAACATTTTTCAGTGATAACGTAACAGTTTAATTGTACTCTCTAAGAAATTTTAACATCTTTACGAGTTCCAGTAATGTACAGGGTAATTTTTATGAAGTGCCCGTCAAGGTCAATTTAATTTATTTCACAAAAGTGGTCTCAAAAAATTGATAAATAAAGCTGTGAATGGTCTTGAGCAATTTCAATTTTACAGGTGAAGACAAAGATCAATTGTTCAAGGATTAATCATCGATGTAAATGGAAAAAAATTATTTCCTTAGCATTTAACAAGTTTTTCTAAAATTAAGGTTGCTGAAGAGAGATGGGTCAATCAATATTTATGAAAATCATCTATTCATTATTGAAGCGCAAAATAGATGTTGAATACATATTATTCTGCATTATTCTTGATTATCCAATATCATATTCACCTTGTAGTCTTTTGCATCTTCTTTCAAATATTGTTCTATAAGCTGATTATTATCCTCGTTTTGATTCAATGCGTCCTCCCATTCTCTTAGGCTTTTCTCGTCGTATTTCACCGTGTTTTTCGATGCCTCGATCTTTTTTGTCATTTTTTCCAATTCTCTTGTAATATTCGCAACCGTTTCGTTCACATTCTTCCATTCCTTTTCAAAATCTCGGATCTCTTGCCGCAAATTCGATTCTGTACAGCAGCTCAGACGGTAATGATGGTTTTCGGTTTCCAGTTGTGTCGAATGCGCGTTTAAAAGCTTTTGATTCATATCTTGCTCTGCTTTTAAAGTATTTAGACGGTTCTTCAACATTGTAAACTTTTCCGTCTTAGCCTCAAGTTTTCCACTTAAAGCCTCTTTTAGTTTCATTTTGCTTTCGATCTTTGTTCCATAAACAAATTGCATATATTAATTCCCATTAGTCCACTAATGACAAATAATCGTTTCTTAAAAAAAAAAAAAGGACAATACGTAATGTATTTATTATTGAATATAACAATATATCATTATTATTGAATTATTTAACTAAAATTGTAATCGAAAGATAATAATTCCTTTCATTAAGAAAAAATTTATTTATTGAAAATTGATTTACATATATTTATTGCAGAGCTTATTAAATTAAAGAAAACAATAGTTTCATTGACTCGTGTAAAATTTTACTTTTATTATAAATTTCAAACTTTTATTATATACATTCCCAGGATTTAACAATAATGTGTGGCAAAAAGAAAAAAAAGCAAAACAAAAAACTGATCCACGCCAAGTGAACGTAATGTAATGAAACTGAGTTGCATACTTCTTCCTCTAATTGTTTGTTCTCCGCATTTGAAACGGGAATTCGGAATCCATCTTCCCAACCCAGAACGGTTAAAACATTGTCTATATTATTATTCATCGCCATATCTACTTTTTCGTTTACTCGTTAAACTACTCTACGACATAAACTGGTTTGTAGATCGAGCTATTTGGCATTCAGAGAAAATGTTTGTAATTCACCGTCATGGCAACCACGATATTATACGTACGCGTACGTATATCGACAACCGCGCGGTAGCGTGTATATAAATCAACCTATCAATTGGTCTTTTTTCGGAATGAGATACTGTGTCGAACATTGTTGAATAAATCTTTAGAGATTTGTTCATTATTTGAGAGTCGAAGTAACAATCAGAAATAAATTCTTTATTATTTAAATTAGTCCAACTAATACTTTAACGAAATTATGAAATTAATTATATTGTTATACAACACAAGCACAAGTCATTTTTAAACATTGCTTGCTACCTTTGTACTAATATTTGTCGCTCAGGAAAAGGCTTTTAAGTTATTAATTGTTATAATCTCCAAAAATTAAATCAAAACCCTAATTTATTCTTACTTTTGATTTGCATCTTATAATATGTCGTACTTAATGTACTTAGTTAATGTACTTAAATAATCACTAAATGAGAGAATTGAATAATCTTATTCTTTATTTAACATAGCACTACTATCATGGATCATCGAATTACATTTCAACTTTAATTCACATCTTTATATAATTATTTCTGAATAAATAAACAAATTTCTATTCAATAAAATATTTACAAATTTTATAATATACGTACGGTTAAAGTACGTATAAAGTACGTTATTATACATATTTTTTTTATATTCTTTTATATATTATTACCAATATTACAATATTACAAAAGTTGTAAGTACTTCATCTTTATATATAACAAAATAACAGCAATGCAAAGTGTATTTACTGTAACTACCACTTTATTGTGAGTGGTGTATTCATTTTTTTAATTTCGTGGTATTGTGTATGAAAATATGCTAAAGCTTTGTCTGTATATTCTCCTTCTAACCAAGTTTTATATAATTTTTTAACTATCTGATTTTGATCAGAATCACTTTGGGGAAGTTCGTGATATACAGATTCTAATTTTAATGCCAATTCACGTGGTTGAATATTATTTAAGGGTCTAATCTGTGCTCCTCCATTAAGGCATCCTGTTAATTAAATTGAAATGATTAATAAAGTATCTTACCTTCTTTTAATAATATGCAGCGCGTTCTACTTAACTCGAAACACTTATACATTGGAAACTTACCACACGGACAAGCCATAACTTCAACATAATCATATAGGCACTTGTGCCGTTTCAACTTTTGTACCAAATTTTGTATGTTTCTAAATCCATTAACAATAGCAAATGTTAATAGTGTATTTCCATTCTTTTGAAATACCGCTTCTTGGAAGTCAGGGTTTCTCAGGTTTTTAAATTCAACATGTACATCATCTTCTTCGAATAAATGTTTCGCAGCATAACGAAAAATAAAATCTGCATATCCACCAGATCCAGAGCCATTATGACCATACAGATCATATTTCATATTATTAATTTCCAATCCAAATGGCTTTTTAATTTCTCTTTCTTTGATTTCATTTAATGTCAAGTTGCAATCATTAAGCATTTGTTCTAGTTCAACTGTGAAAATGGATATAAATGAGAATAACATAATATTACAATTTTATATATATATACCGGGTGATTCACGACAAACAGGCCACCTAAATAGCTCCGTTAGGATTAGAGATAGAAGAAAATGTTAGAGAGAAAATTTGTACTGTTAAAGGGGGCAAATATGGCGATATAAAAAAATGTTCCGATTGTAGTCGTTTTCAAGGTCTTTTGAAGGTCATCGATAATTTTTAAATAGCACCATATATTTTTAACTTCACAGTGTTGTAGCTGATGTCAAGACGAGTTCAATGATGTGGTACACTATGACCTTCAAATGACCTTGGACTCATTAATAGATATAGTTTGACTACTCTGTTTGATCAACGGAAATTTAATTTCTTCAGCCATTAGGTCTCATAACACGTATTCCGTTAACGGAAGGTGATCTCTAAGCGTACACAAACAAGATTATCAACAAACTACTGTATGTATGCCGAGTCAATTATGATCACCGAATTATTACGAGTATATCAGTTTATCGATCACCGTTTAACGATGCGTTACTCAAATGAGCACAAGACCGATCTTTTGACCGACTCGTCGTCAATGTCTTCGAGAAGCTGTTCGTCTTTACAAAGACCGATTTCCTGATCGCCGATGTCCATCTCGTTCTACCTATTCAAATTTAGTTAAAAAGTTCCGTGAATTAGGCAGTGTAGAAAATAAAAGACCTGTGAAAATGAGAAGTGTAACAAATGAAGCAAATGCAGTCAATGTTCTTGGTGCAGTAAATGTAAATCCTTGCATCAGCATTAGACAACTCAGTAGAGAAAGTGGCGTTAGCCAAGCAAGTATCATCCGAATATTTCGATTACACAAATTCCATCCATATCACATATCGCTCCACCAAGAACTTCATGGAAGAGATTTTGAAAATCCCGTAAATTTTTGTGAGTGAGGTTTGAAGCAAATTAGAAATGATAGCCGATTTTTTAGTAACGTATTATTTACTGATGAGGCTTCCTTCACAAATCATGGTCAAGTTAATTTAAGAAATATGCATTATTGGAGTAATGCGAATCCACGATGGTTACGACAAGTGGATAAACAACGACCCTGGACTATCAACGTTTGGTGCGGAATTTTGAATAATAAAATAATTGGACCCTTTTTTATTCCTGGCACATTAAACGCAACTAGATACCTTACGTTTTTAGAAGAAACATTGCCCATATTTTTAGAAGATATTCCTTTAGAAATTCGTCGAGTAATGTGGTACCAACACGATGGCTGTCCTGCTCATTCTTCACGTACCGTAAGAGAATTTCTGAACAATAAATTTCCAAATCGCTGGATAGGACGTAATGGACACATACTATGGCCAGCTCGTTCCCCCGATCTAACTCCTCTTGATTTTTTTTGTGGGGAACACTCAAAGATGATGTATATCGTGATCAACCAACTACACCAGAGAACATGCAAGAAAGAATAATTAGATCTTGTAGATCAATTCCAACAGAAACAATTGAAAGTACAATTGATTGCCTTGTAAAACGTTTAAATATTTGTGTTACTGTTCAAGGTCATAATTTCGAACATTTAATTTAGTTCAAATAAAATGATTGCACATTTTGAAATTATCATTGCTTTATCATAAATTTTCTAGTCCAAGGTCATTTGAAGGTCATAGTGTACCACATCATTGAACTCGTCTTGACATCAGCTACAACACTGTGAAGTTAAAAATATATGGTGCTATTTAAAAATTATCGATGACCTTCAGAAGACCTTGAAAACGACTACAATCGGAACATTTTTTTATATCACCATATTTGCCCCCTTTAACAGTACAACTTTCCTCTCTAACATTTTCTTCTATCTCTAATCCTAACGGAGCTATTTAGGTGGCCTGTTTGTCGTGAATCACCCGGTATATAAAATTCTGAATACATACTTGGAGTTATTACACAATCTACGTCTCTAGATTTTCTTTCTTGATTGTAGAAATCTTCTCTAGATGCCTCTAATTTTTTATCGTAACAAGGCATTAGAGTTACATGATATACTTGTTCTGGCGGGAGACCCATAGTTTCAGCTAAATGATATTTAACTAATGAACCCATAATCTGCTGAGGAGATTTTGTTACACTGATGTATGGAAGGATGAAGTTGCCATGAGTCTTTTCAGCATAACATACCCAACCTATATTTATGAATACAATAATTAGAACATTAATGTTGTTCTTTATTTTTTAATACTAAATGAATTACCTGGACAAGAAGATGATAACATTGGTAGCTGATCTTTCGCACCTTCTTTAGCCGCCTTATAACGTTCTATAAATTCTTTGGCTGACTCTAGAAGAGCAAAATCATCGGCAGCAGTCATGTCTAAGACTGAATCTGCTCCTAACTCATAAAAGTAACCAGCAAGTTTGTGTACTGCTTCTTCTGGTTTAAGATTATAACGTTCTGCTATGGATAAAACAGCTTGTACAGATAGGCTGACTACTATGTATATTGAATATGTGCCATCTCCGCTCTGCAAAATACATGTAATAAATATTGCTTCTGATTTTTACATAATAAGTAGACTGAGGATTTTATGCATTTATGAAAAAATTGATTGGGTGAAATATAAAACAGTAAAAGATTCGAAAAATTTAAGAACATTGTAATATTGTTTTTAATGTAACAAAGTGATTAGAGGATGAAGTCAATTTTTATTTAATTTCTGCTTTCCACAATTAATACAGAACATTTTTATTTTGCATAAAGATCCGTAGTCTAATAATAAGATATGATTTGATGGCTCTAATAATTATTACCTGACATTGAGACACCTTCTCTTTAAACACTCGCAACAATTCTTCTTGGCTTTGTTGCGTTACTAGCACACTCTCTGCAGATGTAATACAGCCGCTACAAGCTAAACAATCAGCGAGAGTAATCTCAACTTTCTGTAATCTTTCAGGTTGCCCAATCTAACAAGCACAGTATTAATAAAATAATTTCAGATTATGTAATAATACTTTTACACACATATAATATAAAATTAAATAATATACTTCATTTAACACCGAAGGTATACCATCTTCCTCTATTTTTATTTTTGCTCCAGTTTTCCTCTTCGAGGCTTGAATTTCAATAGGCTTAATACATTCCTTATAACAGGAAAGAAATGTAATGTAATAATATATTTATCTGAGAAAATGAAAATAATTACCTGCGACGGAGTGATAAAATCATCCAAGTTTGTTAATTGTAAAGCTCCGCTGAATCGGGATGTCATTTTTATCTGAGAATAGTATTTATATATAGTATTTTTAATAGTCTTTCTATTTAGGAAATATGTAAATTTAAGATGGTCTAGTTTTTAAACAATCATTAAATAACCTATACATTTGCCAAAAATGTTTTAGTAATTCATTGTAATATTTTCTATTATTTCGATAATTCTCATGAAGGAATTATTCATTTGATTTTTACTTGTTTGAAAAGCAAAAGTGTGCACTAATTATACTGTTACACGTGCATTAGTTAAAATTCTTACGAATGTTTAAATTATTTGAATTCAATAACTATTTATTTATCGTTCGTGATAGAAAATGTAACCTCACTTCCAATCGCTATTGAATCACTATCATCACTATGTTGAACAACATTTTCTTAAACATACCCACGTGGTTTGAAATTTAAATGAGCGTTTAAGCGAGATATATTTTCAAGATTTTCTTGTTTTATAAATACTATTTAATCATACTATTTATAAAAGATTTATGTTGCTACATTTGTGTTTAGACTGCGGATCTTTATGAAAAATAAAAATGTTTTGTATTGATTGTGAGAAGCAGGAATAACATAAAAATATTACAGCATTCTTGGATTTTTTAAATCTTTTATTGTTTTATATTTCGCTGATTTCGCCCAACCAATTTCTTCATAAATGCATAAAGATCCGCAGTCTAGTAATTGACAAATAAGTATGCTCTACATACGTATACTTAACTGAATATTTTCTAGTTAATGGTACAATTGTAAAATATGTTTTTGACAATAGGAATATATACAACACAATTCGATTAATGAAACCCCTGAGAGTAGGCCACAATTTGAGAACCGCTGTCTTAGGGGTTGAGGGGTAAACGTGCGCCTGGAAGATGGCAAATTCTACTTTGTCTCCCAAATAGGAACAGTATCTGCTTCAATATTTATGAAACGTTAATTTCCAAAAATGACTGAAGTGAAGAAAGATGACGTTGTCAAAATTCTGCATACGTATCCTCTTTGCAGAGTGAGTAAAACCGAGCGTAAACGAATGGTATTGCAAAAAATTTTGAAAAGAAACAAATCCAGTTATTATCATCAGGGTTTGATCAATAGAACTCATTCCGTGAGAAAAATAGTTTTAGAACATTTTATCGGCTGTGGTATTATTGTTGTGTGATTATAGTAATATATTTTTGAATTAATATTAAAAGGTTACTGCCTTAAAGGAATTAACTAGGAAATTTAGTTTGCTAAGTGTCGTGTTTGAATTAATTGTTATACTTGCAGAAATGTGATATGCCCGATGAAATGAAACAAGAAGCAATGGAGTTATGCGTTACTGCAGCGGAAAAATATGCGTATAATTACGAAAGTGTTTCCCGTATGATTAAAGAAACAATGGATAAAAAATTCGGCGCCTCGTGGCACACGGTTGTGGGCGAGGGCTATGGATTTGAAATAACTTATCAGCTAAAGCACTTATTATACATGTATTGCGCTGGAAATTTAGCAATATGCATATGGAAATCGGCATAGAAAAATTTACAAATTTCGCAAAACTTTATTAATATGTGCAAACAAACGTACAAATTGTATCGTAATAATTAAAAAAAATATATATATTATATATTAACTTTATATAGAACAATTTATGCTGGAATTAATAGATAAAAAAAGCTGTATAAACAAATTTACCAAAACAAACATGATAAATGTAATACGTATATCATATATTTACAAATTCATACTTTATATTTAATTAAGAAACATCGAAAGTTATATTATATACAAGTACATCTTATATTTATACACATTACTAAATATTTAACTGTTCCCACAGAGATAAAAGAACCAATAAGAAAATATTTATAATTTTTCTACCAATTAAAAAGTATATTTATATATATATGTAAGCAAAAAGGAAATGTTCATTTTATCTGAAAATTTTTTAAATATTGAATGTTTAACTACTATATTCAATCTTGATTATTATTATTATATACAATTGCTTTTTTGTGCAATATACAGATTAATTATTACGTATGCAATATTCATAACTTAACTAAAAAATTTTATTTGAAATTAATTATAGAAAATGTGACTTATTATTGTGTATACATATAATGCAATGCCAAAGTGTTAGTATTGTTGTGCATGTTTATAATATGCACACTCGTGTGTAATCTATACATGCATACACTATTTATATAAATTTATAATTTATTATGACTTACACAATTTAATATTTTATATTTATGTATTAATTTATGTACAATTGTTTGGTAACGTTGTTAAATGTATAAAATATAAGTTATAATGCATAAATAATTAGAAGTGTTATTGTTATATGTTCCTTCAAATAGTATTTTAATAGTATAATTACATTATAGTAATAATTTGACTAAATATTTATACAGTATTCAATGCATTCCATGCTATAAAAATATCTAACAAGAATTATTGTAAGATCTAGGTGGGGATGAATGTTTTGCACATATCCTTTTGATCTAGCATTCCCAGACACAATTAATAGCAATATTGAAAGCATTGAAATTCCGCTACCCTATACTGCTACCCTATTATGGCTATTATAAATGGATCGCTCTAGTACCTGAATATGTCTTGATGCATAGTTTTCCCAAACTTTACATGCATTTTGCTCAAAATTGACTGAACGTCAGAAGTTATAGTTACTGGTACATTTTATTGTAGGGCAGTTGAGAAGGGATTGCATCTACAGCACTCCTTGTAAAAGAATAACTCTACAGTAGTTTTTATCAAATAATAAGTTTATTATCAAATGAGTACTATTGATTTGTGTATCAAATCTTTGATACTATGAATAGTTACTATTCTTTTTTTAAAATAAAGTAAGTTATGAGGAGATAAATACAGATTTCAAATTATAATTGACAAAATGAGTTAGCCATATTTAAAAGAATAAGAGAGAAGTCAAAATGATCGAGTAATAAAATCAAATATATATTACAGTTACAGTTTCCATAAATATTTATACAGAATGAGATACAGCGACGATTTCCCTTTCCCCTCTGGGTACACTTTAGCTTCGTGCAGCTTCGTGGTACTGCGACTTTTCAACAGACTATAGCACTTTGCCCACACCCGTCATCTGGTAGATGAAGTAATCTTGGAACACGGCATGTTGTTTGAAGCCGAATCTATAAGTATATATATGGTCTAAGGTGAGCACTTAGAATTTCAAATTTTGATTTTATTTCCCTTGGTAATATTGCAAGAGTTACAGCGCTATCGTTCCTAAGTTCATGTCGTACGATACCCATAAAATTTGTTCACTACATAATATAGAGGGTCACAAACTCAAACCTGTTCAACTTGTTCTTCATTGTTCTTCACTTTAGTAATTTCTAAGGAAACTTTTAGGGTAAGAACATGTAAGAAGAATTAATATGTATCCCACAAATAGATGTTTTTAAGCTTAAATTTTACCGTGTGATTTTATCGATTTAGTTAGAGATTCAAAAATTTTTTTGTCTTTTTCATATATTTTCATTTTTCGCGACATTGGATTTTTGATTGGCTTCCGGACTTTTGAACTGTTTTAGCCCTATTTCACTCTCTCTTTCTCTCTAAAACGGAGTAGTAGTTCTCTTTGATAACTGAACGCACCCGAATTTAGTAGATAACTATATAGATACCCAGATGCAGTGAAAACGTGTTCGCTATGTTTGACATGAGTCAGGAGTAGAAAAATATTGGATAACAATGGCGGACGAGGAACTACCAGCGGGTTGGGAAAAACGTTTGAGCAGATCTACCGGTACGTCAGTTTATTAATAGTATTTGACAAACCACGTAGAAATGTATCTTTCGCAATTTATTAATTTAAGCTATAATTAATTTATTCAGAGATTTATGTTATTTTGCTATAGAAAGCAAAGGTAGTATGAGGTGAACAGCCGGCATTTTTTCGTCTAACTAATATTATTCTTATTAAATTAAGAATACAATCGCAAAGAAATCATAGTTTCGTAATTGTTATATTCTAAGCTATATCGAGATGTTATAAATTCTCATATCCTAATATGTTTTATTACAAGATATGTCACATATTTAGATTTGGTCCTGTACATTTTTGTAATATAAAATAATTCGTTCACAGGGCAGCATTATTATTTAAATATTTATACAAAGGAAAGTCAATGGGATAGGCCAGATAAACCTGCAGATCCATCTGGAAGTAGCAAAGGAGATGGACCGGACGAGGTTCAATGTTCTCATTTGTTGGTAAAACATTCAGGGTCTAGAAGACCCTCTTCCTGGCGAGAAGAAAATATCACACGATCAAAAGAAGAAGCTTTAGAGCTTATTAAATGTGAGTTGCTGTGGCAAAAAAAAGGCTTGCTGTCTGTTGAATTTTTCATTGTAACCTATACTTCAGATTTCAGTTAATTTTATTATTTGCATTCGATAAATTAATATAACTGGTTTTACAAACTTAGCTTACAGAGAACAGATAGTATCTGGGAAAGCAACATTCGGAGAACTTGCTGCAAAATATAGCGACTGTAGTTCTGCTAAGCGAGGTGGAGATTTGGGACCATTTAGTCGAGGGGCTATGCAAAAGCCATTCGAACAAGCAGCATTTGCCCTAAAAGTTGGCGAATTGTCATCTCCCGTGCATACAGACAGTGGTATTCATATTATCCAGCGAACAGCATAAAGAAGATTAATCTCGAATGAAGTATTCAATCTTTTAAAAAACAGTTGCCTCAGTTTTGCCAATAATATATGTTTAACTAAAGGGGCAATTTTTTGGATACCTCTCTTAAGCAACAAGCACATTTACTCGTACAGTGACAGAATTCTTTTTGGTGTGAACAACACGCACACACAAACATTCTAATATTTCAGCATCGAGTTATATATTTGTGTCTTCCAGTGATCCAAGCAGACATGATTTATCGGAGATTATTAATGTTTACTTCATGAACAAAAAAAAAGCAGCAAAATCAATTTCCAAAAAGTAAATCAAGATAAAATAGACAAGACTATGCATGCTTTAATCAAGTTCTCTATTTTTATCTGCTGCCCTTACATTCCTTAAGTATTAGATTAATTTTATTAACTTGACATGTCAATTTAACTGTCTCTAGAAAAAATAAATTTGTATAATTCCTACATAGAAGCAGAAAAAAAATAGAACTGAAATTATTTAATACATTTTTAACATATACTTTAATGTTAATTTAAAATTTTAAAACGTGTAAATGTATAAATATGTACAATTATGAACATGTTGCTCAACTACTGGCAGATATTCACATTTATTGTTTTATCATCATGTTTGTGACTGATTTTACAACTGGAAACTTTACGTTTTGTAAACACAATGGAGGAGATATGTAATTTTCACTTATACTTTGCTGTTGTGAACTTGTATTCAAACATGCACAAAACTAAATCCATTTTTTTCTTAAATATCTCCTACCCTGTTTTAAGCCTTCCCTAAATTTAAATAAGATTTCCATTATGAACAAAATGCAATACAGAACCTTATTATTATAACTGACTGAAACAATCTCCATTTTTCTAGTCTATTATCTGTATTCAACAATTATTCATTGTTTCTAGAGACTGTGAACACTTATGCAACACATTCTACTTATTATATACTTAAATCCGTGTTATAATTGTATGAAATATTTCTTACAATCTAGCTTGTGATGAATATTATTTAATCACTGTGCATACGTACTGGTGAAACAATTTGTTCCTTAAAAAAAAAGAAAATAAGAAAGAGAAATATGAAACGACGCATTTATCCGGGTTAGAGAATAAATATGTTTGAATGTCATTAATATATATATGTTGATTTGTTAGGAGTTCGACACTTTGTAATTGTTAAGTTAATATTGCCGTCTTTTCGATGACGATAGCCGCGATAAGTGCATTAATCTAGCAAAAAGATGCTGTATTCAAATAACAAGCGATGAGCAATGAAATATATGCAAGAAACAAATTGCATTGTAGTTTTTCTATCATATATATGTGTAGTGCACCAATAAGTAATCTACAATTTTTAATTTAATATGTATCACAAATTATTTATATCTTTCTGACCGTTTATTAATAAGGCACTGTACGCTTTAAGTTTTTTTATAAATAATTGTAAATATAGAAAAAAATATTGATTAGTATTGATGTCTTTGATAGAAACCGTTAAGTTATTGCGTTGATTAATGTTGATGAAAATGTCAATGCGAAGATTTTATATACTTTGAAAAGTCTTTCATGTACGTAATGTTTTTTTATTGCTTATTACGACTTACCGACTGAATCAACGGCATTTATTTTACAACTTACAATTTACTTTACATTCATTTTTATTCAGTTTATAGCGGTGAGAATTAAAATATGTTGAATTTTTTTCTGTAAGAAAAATTATAATAGCAGAAGATGCTAGAGAACAATTGGATATAGTAGAAGGAGCTAGAGAATATAATTGGATATAGTAGAAGGAGCTAGAGAATATAATTGGATATACGTTCTCGAAATGTTTTCGATTTCTTTAAAAATAAATATTAATTTCATAAAAAACTCGATAATTAATTATTAATGAAATAGCATCACAGTACAACGAACGAAAATACCTGCGCAAAGCCCTTCATTTTGACTATTATGTAACATAACTTTGCTAGAACTTCTGTTTAGGAGATTCAACTCCGATGACCTTGACCTTGGAATTGTTGTCAAGGTCATTGTTCTGAATAGCTTTTCTATAGATATCTGTCTTTAGTGTACAACTAAATTAAATTATACACTATATACACTAAATATGGTACTTTGAATGATTTTGATAGGTGTGTATTCATTTGTATTAGACTTTAATTATTATGTAGACGAGGGTGTCTACATAATAATTAGAAATTAGAACTAAATCCATGTATTAAGAAATAAAGGCGTAGGTGAAGGAGGGTCTACCAATACAAGCATTATAAAGCAATCTGATAGACGTGTATACATAGGGAAACATCGTTCAGAACATTGACCTTGATAACATATATTTCAAGGTCAAGGTCTTCGGGGCTGGGTGCCCGCGATAACTGCCAGGGCAGATTTGATTCCCTTAAAATACGTAAATACGAAAATATGTAAACATCAAATCTGCCCTTGAAGTTTTTGCATATCCCACCAATTTGGGACTGGCAGCGAGAGGGCTAATGTAGAAGCTCTGTGCACCCTGGAACCACTCATTGTTTATATATAGCGTCCTAGAACCGAAGGAAATCCGTCATTAAATCAATTCCCTCTCAGCTGTGAACCTCACGACGAAACTTTGGTAGTAGTTGTTAATGCAGAGGCTCTGCGCACCCTGGAACCACTCATTATTTATATATAGCGTCCTAGAACCGAAGGAAATCCGTCATTCAATCACTTCCCTCTCAGTTGGGAACCCCACGACGAAACTTGTTCTAAATCATTATGTAATCATTGGTGCGAAACGTATATTCGCATATGCGAGGGCTCGGATTATGATTGGCATAATGTAGCAGAGGACGTAGCATATCCACAACGTTGCACGTGTGTTAAATATAAATGATTATCAGGGTTCAGTAGGTCAGCTTAAAGGTGACAAGCCTGTACCACATTCTTTCTAGATTATTTTCTTCCCATAAAGCAACCTCATCAGATGGTTCTTGATAAGAACGCAACGCGGAGAAAACGAACGGCATTGAACGTCTCTACGGAGCGAATATATATTTTTCCTCATTTGTTACATTTACGAATTTATCCATCGCGTGCGCATCGGTGCACTCAGCGCGATTGCAACTCGTCATCTCAACGAACCATGTAATCATTTCATGCGATCATTATTTTACAAATTGATTGCGATTTCTGGTCTAAGCTAATTCCCAGACACGCTAGTTTCGAATGATCTCGCGGTTTGAATTAGATTCGTAGTCTATACTTCCGGTCACGCTCTAGGTAAAAAGAACTCGGCAGAGATTGAAACTGAGGGAAAATTGAATTTTATTTAAACTTTCGAATTATATAATTTCAAGTTTCATAGTGCGTCTTCTTAGTGCGACCGACCTGCCCTCTACGCGAGGGCAGAGTCTGTCCTGGTTTTGCTTTTTGAAGAATAACATCTTCAAAGGTCATTTGAAGGTCAACATATTATACATGGTTGAATTTGTCTTTCCATTAGCTATAATGTTGAACTAATCAAAATACGTCGTCCCATTAAAGAAAAAAAAAAACGACGATGATCTTGAAATATCGGAAAATATGACCTAGAGAAAAAAAACTTCCCCATCACAATAATTGCCCCACTGAACCATACATTTTTCTTCCTAAAGCATTTTTTCGTATTACTAAAAACAACAGAGATATTTTCGGTGGGATTAGCTTCACTGATGATACGGCAAAAAATAAGAGGAAATTCAGAAACGCGATAGGCTTATGACGCACGAATTTAATAAAAGCGCAATTGGACGCTTTACAATAGTTTCTCGCGGCATCTCGTTTAAAACGAAAAAAAAAACACAAAAACTTCACAATAATGTACAGTGAACCACAAAAGTATTTGAACGCACTTTAGACCTGATGTTTTGTAAGCAATTAGAAGAATTGGTTTACTAAATGATCTGCAAAAAAGATTTTACAAATATTACAATTTACAAGGTTGCATGCAAAAATAAGAAAAGGATTTTTTAAAACTTTTTTATTTGGGCCCTTAATGAAAATTTCAAATACATGCTTTTTTTCATCAAAATTGATTAACATACCCAAGAGCTACAAGTGGTTAAATGTGGTGAAAATCATAGTTTTTCTCGACTTTTGGTCAGTTTCTGCTAAAAATCCACAGATTCTTACATCTTCCGTGTCGTTCTTTTCTACGTCAACCGATTTCGGTGAAATTTTCAGCATGTGTATCACTAACATACATCTACAGAACACATATTTTAAATTTTCATTACGGGCTCTAATAAAAAAGCTATAAATGGTGCCTCTTTTACTTTCTCATGTAATTCTTAGCAATTGCAATTTTTTCAAAACCTTTTCTGCATGTCATTTGGTAAATCAATTCTTCTAATTGCTCAAAAAAAGTCAGGTCGTTTGGTTCGATCATAAAAAAGTTATACTGTTCTAAAGTGCGTTCAAATACTTTCGTGGTTCACTGTAAGTGGATAACACGGGTAAGTAATTCCCGTAATTTCAACTGATGTACATAGATCGTTTCGTCACGTTCAAGCGAGGTCGTGTCAATCCGAGGCTTTTGAGAAACAAAAATATATAAATAGAAAAACAGTCGGACATTCCGCTTTTTAATCGCAGCGGCCGTTTATCTACTATGTTGCGTCGAGAAATAAGTGCGGGGGGGAAGTTCCCACTGGGATAATACAATATCGAATTAAATGATTTCACAACGACGCGCGAGACTCATGTATCATACACACTACACACTGCTTGCGATGCAACACGAAAATATATGTAGTTAATATATATTTAAAATAAACATTTATGACCTTGAAAACTATGAGAAAAAACAACATTTAAAAAAAAACAAGCTCTGCGAGATACTGACCACTCGATACCATTCAAATTATACATAGAAAATTTTTTACTTTGTCGAAAATAAAGAAGATATTCTGGGGTCACACTTAAGTGAGACACCCTCTATCTATAAACGGTTATTTAACACTAAACCTACCACGAGGGGTCAAATGACCCATTTCAGATTTTTTATTTGATAATTATTGAAATTGTAAAGGTGTTTTCACATGGGAATTTAATGAATATATTTTTTGACTCCAGTATATATTATAGTAAAAATCGCACAAAATATAAATAAATTTAATCTTGTTATTTTTATAATACTATACATATCAGTTACTTTTGATGGTCGGTAGGTTTAGTGTTAAAGCATGCTTCAAGTTGGGCGACAAAAATAACAACCGCTGAAGATGTTCAAACAATGAACACTGCAATGAGTAGTCACAATAAGTGCTGTGGGAACGCGTAGCTATTGTTGACGGTGGGGAACAGTGATGACAATACTTTGTCTCTTACGAAACTACAGTAGAGCCAGCGAATGAGAAATCTCGAAAAGACAGTGTTCGATGGTAGAAAAATTAAATGGAACATCCTGTATATTACAAAATATTGGAGAAAATTGGTCAGCCCCGCTTCGCTTCAAATATTGTCTAAATGTATTTAAATGTTCATAATCTTATAAAAATATACCTACTGTTGTATTTCGAGTTTCTAGAAGCACACAAATGTATATATTCAATATATATAGTTCATACGATTGAGGCATAAAAAATGTTTACATTAGAAAATTCAAATATTGTTTAAATGTATTTAAATGTTCATAATCTTATAAAAATATATTTACTGTTGTATTTCGGAGTTTCTAGACACAAATGTATATATATTCAATGTATATAGTTCATACGATTGAGGCATAAAAAATGTTTACATTAGAAAATTCAATATTTTCTTAAAAATTTATTTTTTTCAACTGTTTCAAAAAACTGATGTTGATGAAAGGTTTCTTAATTGGCGTTCACAGGATATCAAAATTTACGAGAATCAGCTGTTGGTTATCGAAAAGTGACGGTAAACTTGAAAGATTACCAGATAACGTAATTGCATTTTAAGTCAGCAAAAATAAATATTCTCGAATCTATTCAACCACATTCAAATATCGATGATAATTCATTCAAGAGCTAATAATCTTATCACTGATGAACATTCTTATTTGTTTTGTGTATGCTGGACATCTTTAGTAAATTAATCATTTAGTGGGGTATTCCGGTTTGACCGCTTATTTGTGTTTGTTGCTTTCGGTCGAGGAGCAAACAAACATCCGAATGATTGTGTCCAAAGGCGCAACAATTAGGAAGATTGAATTTGAAGCGTAGTTATTGCAAGTACGTTCTAAATAATTGGACCGATTACGTGATTACAATGCACGCATGTAACATTGTTATTACGTAAGGATCGGATACGTGAAACGAGTGTAGAATCTTCCTGCTGAAATTGGATAGGGAAAATGTGAACTTATCGTAAAGAAAACAGATAAGTTTTATTGTTCGAGTCTATTCATAATAAACAGCTAAAATGTGGTATGAAATCGTTCGTCTCGAATTATGTCCAGTTAGTACCCGATGACCTATATGGCATTGCATCCGTATCATAAGTCATAAACCGGCTGTCCAAAGAATTCGAAACAAACAGCGTTTCCATTCAACCATCCAACCGCAATCGCTGTCGTGCCTTGAAATTTCCATATGATTTCGCAGCGGGGGTTCTCTCTTTCTCTGTTACGGCCTTCGATAAGTTCACGTTATTCGAACCGCAAATAATTCCTGTGGTGTGGCGTTTTCGTGGCCGGTCGAACAGCTGGCCACACAGCCACGCGTGCAGAGGACACAAGAATTTTCTGCCGTCTAACGATCGAATGGACCCAACGACAGGACCGGATTAAACCCAGTAGCAGGAGTAGCAAATGCTACGGGCCCCGCGGTTGCAGCAGAAAACGTTTATCTTGTAAAATTGTGTAATAGCCCTGGCTACCACTTACAGATATTTTTACTAAAAAAAAAGGTCATTCATTTTTTATTGTTTTTATGATATTATCATGCAAAACCTAGGGCCTCCTGGTGACATTTGCTACGGGCCCCGCGCTGGCTTAATTCGGCCCTGCCCAACGATTAACGATCATACATCACAGTATCACACCAGATAATCGCTTCTGTTCGGGTTACCCTTAACTCACCGACAATTATTTCATCGATAATTATTTCACCGACAAACGTTTTCATTGATACCGAGTTTCACCGACAATATAGTTTCAACAACAATTTGTAATTGTTGTAGATTGTTATTTTCATTCATCTAGTGATAATGTGTTTACATTTGTGTCGTTATCGGTACACAACAATGTATCATGACATCTATATATTTATTTCCTTGCATAGAAAAATAGCAATGCTACTGATATACCAGTAGTTGTTCTGAAGTATTAACAATTTCGCTTTATTAACACTAGATTTACGGGACCCGTCATTTTGACGGATTTCGGACTTCATGAGCAAAATTACAAAAACCATAACTATTAATTCTTTTCCAATTTATGCTGGCAATTATTGGTGTAACGAGGCGAATATATACCCAAATTTTTCCCCTCAGCCCTGTAATTTGAGAATTCTGTATGATGTATATCTATCTCGACGAATACCCGCCAAAATGATGGGTAAGCTAGCTTCATAGTTAATCGTAATAAACCGATTTTTTTCATGAAATTATTTTTCTGGTGACAAATGTAAAAGCAGTTAGTACGCAGATACTAAATAAAAATCATAATTCAACGGAGATATTTTTCGATGGTTTCGAACCCAATACAGTATTTTGTCGATAATTGTCCCCAACACGGGTCTGTCCAGGGACAATTATCCGCCAGTGAGGCTGTTCTTTGACTTTTGCCGAACGTAGAAAAGGACAGCGGAGCTCGAGAGGCCTCGGTCGCCGAGAAGTATATAAACATAACTAATCCAATAACAAAACTTCTTTATTTTTCATTACTCAAGTTTGTTAAGATTGTAATTGTTTTTAAATTAAATTAATCGTTTTCTTAAAGAAAATACGTGGTTTTCTTTACCCGTCAATTTGATGGGTGTCCGTAAAGATAGGTATACAAAAATGTCCGTAAAAAATAGGACTTTTGAGGTCGATCGCGGCCTAGATCGATCTTTTATCTAGCGTTTCTGACTACTGAAAACCCCCATCTTTATACATATTATCAAGAAATGAGAATGCGCATTCAGTACCCTTGCAATCCTGGAAAAATGAGTCTATCCCCAAACGAGAGGTACTCTTCTGTGTAAAGAGCGCGTGTATGGGAGTGGGGGTAGCTGCCGCGACTCGGCACCGCTCGGCTCCATTCGGCTCGGCGCGACGCGACGCGACGCGACGATTCGAGCGACGTGACGCGTGCGCTGAAACGCTCCTCCACATAAATATCGCGGTCGCGCTACGACGGCAGTAACACGGGCCGCGCTATCATCAGCTGCTCCGTTGCCTTTATGACCAGTGCCTTTTAACTCGAGAACGCGACAGAACGGGTGGCGTCCAGAAATCATAGATCGTCGCATCGTCTAGCGCTCCACAACGCAGCTCCGCTGGATCATCGATAGCATCGGTGAGTGATGATTTTTTCATACCTGTTACACAAATCGATTGTCGATCACTCTACTGTCATTCGCACGCGTGTTTACGTACTCGATGGTTTCTAAATTGCTTCCTTATCCTTTGTTCGCCAGCTGATCGCTGTGATTCTTGTTTGAATTTCGCGGGCGAATTTGTTGCGCGTACTCGCCTCGATATACGTGACCCGCAGTACTATATCTGAGGTTATTGGCGTGAGTCTGTCTATCTGCACAACTCCGGAGATAATTAATTAGTAATTCATTAATGCAAGCCATTGATCCCGCAAGAAACTGATATTGTTTTTCTAGAATGTGGAATCTATGCGCACTGCTTCTGTTCCAAGTTTGTCTAATTCGCTTCTAACGTTGATATGCAGTTTATCTTAAGACCTTCCGGTCTTATCGACTGTTCTCGTTAGAATCATCATTACATACGGTTATAAAATTACAGATATTCTGTGACTGAGATATTCCGTTTCCGTAGAATCCGATTGTATGCTAGATAGAAAATAGTCGTTAACGTACCGGTTATAAATTTAATCGGCGGGACGAATCGGTTCGCACTTCGCGAGTAGAGATAGAATTGAAGTGCTTCATAAACACTCTACTGAATGAGTTTTACTACTGAATGAGTTTTTGTTATTACCTGTAATTTATGGAACCCTTTTATCTTTTACAATTCGTCTCGAATTGTCTCAATTTGCAATTAAAAGTGTAAGTATTAGGCCGAGGGAGATTCGAAATCATTGAAACGATTAACCTTGAATCTGTAGCTGCGGCGCACAGTGAGTGATAATTGTAATAGGGGATTTCCGGACAAAATGAATATCTCATAAAGCGAGTAACTTTTATTTGAACAATTTTTTGTCAGTTGTCAAATGTTTTAATGAGAATTTTGGTTAATATTTTTATTTCGAGCAAACTCGCGAGCAAATAATATAAATATTTATATGAAAAATTATAAAAATATATTGTTATTCTCGTAAAACTGTTGACTCGTTTCAAAGGTTCTGTAGTATCGAATTCAACTTATAAAAATCGGATTAAAGAAACAAATAATCTACCAATGTGATTGAAAAAATGCAACGATTTTCTGCATTAAACTTCAAGATTGGTGATTTCTGTAGTTTTAAAACTGCTGTTTTAAATGCTATATTTCGTAATTCAAGACTTTAGATGTTACACTTCGAATTTTTGACTTTTGTTCACTGGATCGAACACTAATGTGAAACGTCTACTTTTTTGGTGATGCGCAAGCTTAACGAACAGCTTTACAACCTAACTAACAAGCTCTAACAATTAAGATAAAACTAATGGCCTCGCGAATAGGTGAGATTAGATATCGTTAATTACAATTTGTTCTACGCGGAACGAACAATGAATAATGTTTATATATTTTCTCGTCAAGTTCGATGCACATGCGCAGCATGGTTTACAGTGCTCGAAAACAATCTAACAATTTGAAGGTTTAGTGAACTTTTTGAGTTATCGAATCATACTTAAAGCAAGACATTCCAAAGTCTGTTGATAAGTTAACGGGGAAACACGGGTTATTACGGGTAAACGGATATTTTATTAGTACGTACAATGCAGATTCGAAATAGAAAGTTTGTGCATAAATTACCCAGGGGGTAAATATTAATTTATATTTCTCACCAATAATTTTAATGTAATGAAAATAATATATTAATTCTCTTAAAGTATTCTAATATTTTCACTGTTTCAAATTGTATCTATTCAATTTTCATCGTAAATGCATAATATCCAGAGTCTAGTAACAAACATGTAATTACAAAGTTTTTAATTGCGTATATTGCTTTACATAATGCGGAGCCAGTAATAAAGTCAATGAACACTTTATCTATCGGAAACTGGTTAGATCGTAACTAGACGTCGATTACGAAATAAAATTGTCCACATTAATTGCAAGATAAACATTTTTCCCTTCCTTAAAGAAATTGAAATTTTCGGATTTGATTCAGAATATGATTCCATAATTCTCAGTAGCTTTGTTCAGTAGTTATTATAACGAAAAACACGATCGTGATTTTCATTAATACCTCCTGAACAAAGCCACGTAGGAGATTTTCGCAAAGGAAGAAGTTTTAATTCAAATACCCCTGGGAATCAACTGTTTCAAGGAAGTACAACATTTTTTCAGACACCCATTGTATTATATTATTTGCTTTATTTGTATTTGTGGGAGTGTCTGAGAAAAAATTCCGGATTTATCTCGACCGTTCTTGTGTGCATTTGCATTTGCTCAACTTGCACCGAACAAAGACGAAGACGAGAGGACAGCTTAGTAATTTCACGGATGGAAGGGTAGATTGTTCGAGCGTCACTTGGAGTTCTGTTTCGAGTGAATCGGACGGAAAAGTGGTTGGCTACGAATATATCTGGACATTCAATTCGCGGCAGAAGGCAGCTGATACGAATAAAGGATCAAGAAAACAAATCTTGCACTTTGTTCCGTGGAGAGGAGGCTCGGCGGCTCTTGGCATCAGGTCGCTCATTGTATCAGTGACATGAATATTTCATTTCATCGAGCTATAGATAAAGCTGAATCACTTGAACATTGTACGGTTCAATGCGAAACAACTATTTCGTCTTTGTCCGAGCGACCGGATCGCGCGGATGTTAATTGGAGGATTCTTTTCTTCTTCCGTTACGTTTCTAGCACGACAATTGAAATATCTGATCGGATCGCGACGTCGCATTTCTCAACGATACGATGCATCCCTATCTTCAAATTTATTTATTTATACCGCTTTTCTGCAATAGAATTCAAATTTACAACATAACTTAAACTTAACTAATACACAATTGTGCTTTATTATACAGTAAGGTTTGAGAAAACGGAAACCTATCCGAAAATAGTAAATATACAGGAGGGTGAGTCACGAAGCGTGATCAGCTTAATTGTTAGATTATTCTGTTGCTAGCGGTTCGATCGGAAATTTTTTTAGCTAAAATAACATAGCCCTAGGAAAGCTAATCTCCTTACAGGGTGGTGGGGATATCCGTTCTTCGTAGATCCTACGGTTCTCATTCTCTTAGATCAAGGCTTTACTGTGTTTCGTTTCTTCAGGGAAGAAAGATTATTCGTTTATCACAATGTCCATAAAGCTTTTATACTGTGTACAACGAAGTTCCTTCATCGTTTTCACTGTTGCTACTCTGTAATCGTTCAAAGACTTTTTTTAAAGCAGTCTTGATTGTACACAATCGAATAATAAATGTTCCATCGTGCTATCGGAGCGCGCGTTTGGAACGTGCGTTTGGAGATCATTCGTGTCGTTCGTGGCGTGTTACATTTTAATCGATTTTTATATAAATGGCGAGAGAAGGATCAAGCAAACTCCGACACTGACCTACATCGTGAAAATAGCGGGCGCGCACAGTTGTATGAAATTTTCATTTGCTGAAACGGGCGGCCGCTGCACCGCCGATTTCTGTTTCAATCATCATTGGCGGATGCTTTTAGGATCGCGCTGGAGTAAAATCGAACCGTGGCCACGTGCAATTGCGATTATTCTGCGATTAGTTCCAAGAACTGCGTTTATTCGAGAAATATGAGATAACGGATTGATGGTTTTACGGCCTATCATTCGTGTTGCAACGTATTCATCCCAACTCAGTGTCGTTCCGGTTTTCGGACCGTTTATGGTATATCCGCATACATACCTTTTTTAATAACATACGAGGCGACCGTAGGCTATTTCAGAGACGGGTCCGTTTAGAGCCCGCAATTCGACAGATTACCTTATTCAATTTTATGGCGTAGCAACAATAGATCCTTGAAGCCATGGGACATAATTACAGTAAATTCTCTATAGACGCGACAGCCTCGGGGGATTTGGTCGCATCTACCGTACAGGGTAGCTATTTTTTTTATCTCTAAAGGCCGAGCCGAACGTAGAGAAGGACAGCGCGTGTAAACAGAGACCGCTGATTTTCGAATCAGAAGCTCCGTGGTATACAGAGTGATTTTAGCTAACAAGGGAACCCTGTCGACTGATACACGCCGATTTTGAACGGAACTTTGCACAAGTGATCATTAGATTCACTTAATAAGTCAGCCGTATTTCGTTCGTTATTTACTTTGAGGGAGAAATCAACCCTTCTTTCCTTTGAGCTAAGTGCAGAGTTGGACAAAAATTTTATCTAAATAAAAGTTCCGAATAAAGTGAGTTTAAAACCCATTTTATTCGAAATTTTTATTTACATAAACTTTTTGCCCAACTCTGGGTAAGTGCCTATAAATCGCAAAACAAAGAAGATATCAGGAAATGGTTGGAGAAAAAATTATATCTAGACAGCGGATCTTTATACAAAATAAAAATGTTCTACCTAGATTGCAACAAAGTGTATAAGTGAAATAAAAATTCATTTTCTTCATTAATATGCCTTGGTTGACAATATAATGTAAGAGTACGTTTAAATTCTTCTAATATTTATACTGTCTTAAATCGCACGTATTCATTTTTGTCTAGTTATATCGTATCTCGGGGTCCATAAATCTGTCCATGAATGTTTTGAAAATGCTTTTTTTCAAAAACATGTTTTCACAGATTTACTTTTGATACCATTGACACTTTCTTCATATTTGCAAATGTGTATAAACGAACATACAATATTTCTATGAATTATCTGCCTACTTAAAAAAGATCTCGGAACCTAATCAATTTCACTACATGCGTGTATAAAGATAATAATACGGAGATAGAGCAGTGAAGTGTTTATGTAACTTTCATTTCTAACTTTTCTTGTAGACTTTCGCAGCTCGTGACCATATACTATTCGCGACGAGGATTTAGTGCTTCCATAAAACTGTGTTTGGAGAATTAACGCGAAGAAGCCATTAACATTTTGATGGAGCCGTAGACAATTTGAAGTAAATTTAAACATTTATTCTACGATTCGATAAATAAGAATTTGCTATTTTCAATTGAAAAAATTTGTGCATGATATGTACACAAGTGTTAGAATTCAAGTACATGCATATTTGTAGAATTTAACTAAATTAGGTGTTAATAAACTTATAACAAATATAGACTACTTTCATCTACAATGAAAGTTTTCTGCATTAATTGCAAGACGCAGAAGATAGATAGATATTTCTTTCTTTCTCCAATCATTTCAATAAGCGGAAGTAATGGAGTAAAATTTCTAGATTCTTTTAAATGCTTTCACAGTTTTGTATTTCATTTTGGAATTTTTGTCGAGAATGTGTACAATCCCTAATTATTAGTTACCGAGTTCGGTGAACTTGTTGAAAAGCGTTCTCTCCTCTCAAATGGCCTTGGAATGCGTCGTCAAGGTCACCATTCTGACATTTCCCTTCAATTGCAACAAAATAATTGCAAAAAAACTTGAGGGAAATGGTGTTGCAGAATGGTGACCTTGAGAACATATTTCAAGGTGATTGAAATCGCAGAGGAGGTAGCTCATCGGCAAATGTGCGTAAAGTAAAGCCGATTGACAAAAGCATTAAAGAGAAATGTTGTTCAGAATGATGATCTTGACAACATATCTAAACCTCAATGAAATCTGAGGGGAGGGGACCCTTTTCCACAAGTTCATCTAGAGTTCAGTTATGCGGTAATATTCTTCTAGACCGGTGTAATCGCAATGATAACGTGATTGGGTCAGAATCCCCGTAATCTGCTAATAAACTTTATAATAAAAAGAATGTAGTCGATGTTTTGCCAGATATTGAATGACACGGTGTATATATCTGATACCTGTGATACGTATTTGTCCATCGTAATGCAGTCCGTGACATTGATAATGCAGTGCAACTTCCGTAAACACTGGACAGTCTCTACGTTAACCGGTTACTACGCTTAGTTAAGTGTTTATCCTTCGTTAACAAGTTCCATTCTATTCCGGATCATTAACTGCGATTTAATTCGATTCTGTACTATACAAACACTATACACTACGCTACTGGTCTTTTCTTTGAATTTGAACGCACGTATACAGTGGAGCGGCTCTTATCTTCGACTTTCCAATTCTTTTTATCTTTTGTTTTATCCATTTATAACAAAAATTGAGTGCAAATTAAAACAGTGAAAATATTAAAAGACTTCAGGGGAGTATTAATATATTATTTTCACCACATTCAAATTATTAATGAAGAATATAAATTTATATTTAGCTCCTGCGTCTTGCAATTGATGCACAAACTATTTATTTTGCATAAACATCCGGAGTCTAATAATAACTTAAATGCTTCTGAAATCGACTTTTTCGATTATCTTCGAAATTAACAGACAGCTCACATTTCCTCACTGGGTCACTGAGTTCCTAACGAAAGGGAGTATTATTGTAGATGTTTGAAAAAGGATGGTTCTGATTTAAGAAAATGGAGGTGACCTTGAGATCTCTAAAGAAAAAAAATGACGGATAGCGACCTAGAATATTTCCATTCGCTATGATTTTTAAAATTTTACGGATATATGAAATTGGTATAATATCTCATACAATACTTACATGTTTAGTAATTGATTAGATACCGACATATTTAATAATGTAAACAATATTTCGAATAATGGTACAGCAATTTTTAGTGGCGCTAACGGAGCTATTTAGGTGTTCCGCAATTATTTCGGGCACCAATCTAATAGGTATTGTTGAGAAAGAAAAAAAGGGGATCGAGATGCGGGAGTGTTTTTGGCCACAAAAAGTCACTTTCCAGACCACTCACTGTGCGATGGAGCGGCCGAGCAAGCGACTCCTTTTTTTCTGGCCGACATACTGAACTCCCTCGCAAATCGCCGAAGGGTCATCGGGTCTCGGGAATCGCGTGGATATGTTTTCGCGAGTCTCCATGGCGATAGAATATGTCCGTGTATACACACGAATCGATCCGACGTTCTTTCGTATTAACGAGAGTGGAAGAGCGCTGATAGGGTACCGTCGCGGCAACACGTGTAATCATCGTCCGGATGACGCGCGCCCGTTCCGAAACTACCGATGAATGTGTGTCGCGAGGCTTTCGATGGTTTTCAACACGCGATCCTGTTTAGATGGCAACAAAACCTGATTCTGACCCCTGCACACGATCGACGATCGACGTTCCACTGTTCAACGATCGAACGATCATATTAACTCCCATGGCGCGCGTGATCTATCAGCGCGCTGGGATTTCTGGTACCCGCTTACTGTCACTCCATAAGTAGGCTAAACTCGGGTTAGTCCGTGATACCGTGATAGTCGCTCTATATTAACACATTGCCAACCGGTGGTTATTAGATAATTTTGAACAATCTATAAATCTCTTTGAACCAACAGCAATTTTCATTGTGAATTAGCAAGTCACTCTTCAATAACGTCGTCTTGTAGTTTCATTTAAGATTGTAATGTAAAAGAAAATTTCTATGCTTTCTTTTGGTACAGCACAATTATTGAAAATTCTATTGCTAGGCTTTCGGTAGGTAAAGTGTTAATATCTTTTGATTCGTCCATAACCCGAAGTTGCGAAACCCGATTTGTAGAAAGAGAAACGGGCGGCCACAGTGCTGATGTTGTAACAGATACGTGGGTTTTCTTGAATTTGTTTTGGTGCTGCGAGAGGATATTTATGTGCCCGTGGGTTTTTGTGGAAATTTTTCGTGAACGTTGTACGTGGTCCGAAGATAAATCGAGTTATTGTGACGTGACGCATTGTCCAAGTTAACAGAATCCGGTGCCCCATACGTGTGTCACGAAGATTTGGGATAAAAGTGTTTGAAGACAACGAGCCCAGCACACGTAAAATTAACTTTGACTGTTTTGAAATATACTAAGGTGTCCTTAAAGATAAATTGTTCATTTTGAAATGACAAATGTCTGTGTTGTTTGAAGCACGATTTTAAAGTGCGTTTTTTCAATTCTTTGTTATCCGTTTACGTAAATAGTTTACTATTACTGTAGAAAACTATTTTTACTGTAGAAAATATAGGACATGATTCTATACATATTTGCGTCATCTAGTAAATCAGTGCTTCTGGTAGGTGACACAAATTCAAGTCGTTTCGATGAATTTTCAAAAAGTTATTCTAATGTAAAAGTCGTTCGAATACTTTCGTGGGCCACTGTACGTTAACGATACAAATGGGTAAGAAGGAAAAGAACACGTAAGCGGTTCCCAAGATGATTTGAAGTAACTTTTTCCTCTGCGAAAATCTTCTCGGTAGGTTTGTTAAGGAGTTATTAATAAAAAACGCGGACCAATGCCAACGCCTGTGCTCTGATTGGCCCGTGTTTTTCGAAGCCCCTTCGGAGAAGATTTCCGCAAAGGAAAAAGTTACTTCAAACCATTCAAGGTTTTCTGACAGTTTTGGGTCAGCTTGTATTTCCCATCAATGGCCCCAATTTCATTTTACACGATAATTGACTTCGCGCGAAAATAGTTTAGGTCGAGAGGGTAAATTTGTCAAGAGAAACGCCAATCCGTACGAACGTCGGTTTCTATTTGTGAGAAGCGACTCGATACGTTCGGATTGAAACGACGATCGATCGTTTTGCGGGAAAATGTAGAACACTCCCGTTTAAACGTCCTCGAAAATAGAAACATCGTGTAGAGGTAGACTGTCGCGAACACAAATGCCACGCTGTGTCGTTGGTACATATTAGTATCTGATCTCCAAAACGTAACACCAGGCTAGACGATACTTAGCGACATTTGCTCTGACCACATAGAATACAGAGCATTCCGCCGTCGTAGATGTTTGTGTACGTTATTGTCGCGTGTCTGTTAATTCGCCGATGAACCGATCGCCCGTGCCGCGCCGTTTAACGTGAAGATATATTTACAATTGGGGACGGAAAGTTTGACGATTCATGAGACACAGAGGCTGGCGAAGTCACGGGAATCGCAGACAATTCTGGAACGCGGAAAATCAACTTGTCCTTAAAGCCTCGCTGCTTCCGAGGCTACGAAATTGTTATCAATGGATAAATACTGTTTGTCATTCCAACGACGCCTCGGCGTGAATAAATTTATACGCGTGGAAAACAATGTCGAGGAACACGCGAGGTGACGAGCTTGTATAGTCATCTACGCCACATGTTCACGTGGGAATGAAACTCGTCGTTATACATTATACTTGGTACAGTTGCCTTCCGATAATACGGCATCTAATGATTCCGCGTTCTTCTGCTTTCCTGTCCCGGTCGTCAGCACACGTGCAGCGTCGACTATAACTTGTGGCGCGTAACTATAGCACCATCAAAATTATCAGGAGTTTCAAACTTATACAGGATGATCGGTAACTGGTGGCACAGCCGAAAATGGGTGGTTCTACGTTAAAAAGTAAGTTGAAAATGGAAGATAAAATCTTTTTTCGTACGAGACTTTTTTGTTTTCGAGAAAATTGAAGAGGAATCGTCTGACGCGTCTGTTCATGACCCACCGGTTCTACTTGGCGGATTTTCAAAGCCGATTTAAAAAAGAAAAGAAACTTATGTATGAAAAAATTTTATCTTACATTTTCGACTTTTTCTATGTTGAAATAAAGAAATATCGAAATAATGTGTAATATACGAAGTACATTATTTTTTATCTCGAAATGATTATTTTTTAGTTTCATTCCAAATAAAATTTGCCCAGGTCTGTAGTCTTGTATAGTAGAATGTGTAAAGATAATGATTTGTTAGCTTTTGAGCTTATAATATATAGGCATATCCGGCTGGATAAGTTTGGGCCCCTCGAAACCAAACAACTTTTGTCCTGAAATATTTCTTCCTATCCGAAAAAAATATAGAAGTTATTCGGGTGGCTTGTTCTTAGGTGACTCACCCTGTCGATGAATTGTTATTGTTGATATACACGTGTACTATGAATGTACAAATACACGATGTGTCTCTGCTATAGAAATTAATACCGCGCTTGTACCCGGAAGTGCGGTTTACTCTAACAGACTAGTGCACTTTGGACTCGGAACTATTTCGACTATTGTGTTCTCTATATGTACTGACAGCGCGTTGTTTCCGAACACAAAGCGCCGCGCGGCGCGCCGTTTGTATTCGACTCACCTGGCAACTGCATTTGGCATTCCTTGACACCCACTACTGCTATTTACAAAGTGCTTCTCTATTGTTTTTATAGCGACCATTATTTGAAATAACGATACCTGATTCTCTGTTTATACGGCGCGTGTTCATATAGGGTGATGCAGTTAGGTGTAATGAAAGTTGTTTGGTTTCAAAAGTAGCATGCACTATAATAACTAATCTTTTTCTATTTCAATCGAGACATAAAGGTCAATTTGAATTTCCTTATCGTGAAGAGTAAATTTTAATCTTGTGGTTGAAGAGAGAATTGAACTCTGGATAAAATAACTATACGATGAAAAATTAATAGTTACTGAGATATTCTCTATAAATAATTTTTAATGCACGCAATGCTGGAAATGTTCTCTAATGCAATTGATATTGGGTTGGAACGAATGTCCGTAGCGTTTCTAAATGGTGTTTTAAATCATTATAGGAACAGCGCAGTTAATCACTTCGTGATCAACTTCTAAAGCTTTGCCACACTAATCAAACACGTGCCAAAGATCCGTGTATGATCGATTAGATAAGCGATCGACAGTATATAGAGTATAAATTTAGAAAACAATTTATTCAGCGTGCAAATATTGACATCGAAATGAATTCAATTACCCAATCGATTTTTATAACTCGTTTTTAGTCACGACTTGCCTGATGATAATTCATAGTTGTGAAATATAAAATGTTATAAATTTGAAATGTTAGTAAGAATAACATTGCATTATTTTCATTTTAATAAAGAAAAGAACATTCCTCTTATGTCGACAACCGGCAGTTCATCCGTCTAATAATTAGTGCCATTAATTGCTTTCATGGCTTCCCTTCAATTTGATACGGAGAGCACTTCACTCAGCGTGAGATCATTCAGTGAAACGTACTTTTCCGAAACCTAACGGAAAGTTACTTCTGTGACGAAAAGCAAACTTGAAACGAGAACTATTATTCTAATAATCATTTTAGTCAAATTTCGATCGTTGTTATTCACGTTTGCAGTCTTAATATGATTTCGAAACTATGGACTTCATGCATTTGTGTTTTCGACTTTATCTTCTTCCCAAATTCAATATTTGCATTTGAAAAAGTCGACTATGCTTTTAGTAATTATTGCTCGCTTTGATACGTTATTTTTACTTTCACTGAACACAGTAGATCCCTTACAACGCGATCAACAAAATTATTTACAGAGATTATGTATATGCATCTTCCGTGACAGTTCTTGATGGTGATATACGGGAATCTAGTATATAAATATAAATAATCGAATGGTTCTATATCAATGAAAAATAATTGGAAATTCATCCGAGATGATCAAGTTCGTGGAAACTCGCTAAATGGTCATCTTCAAGTGCACCGTGAGATATTCTACAGCTGTAAATTTTAGAATCAAGGTTGCATGGTAGGAAGACACTAGTGTACGTTGTTATAACACGTTACAAAATCCTGGCATTGCTGCGCTTGGTTTCCTATTTATGTATTGCATAATGATAGAAGTTTGAATATACAGTGTGTATCACATGTCATGTATACATACCTTATTTACATTTACAAAAAGCATGTTCCTTTTCATTATAGATACGGATGAAAAAGTGAAATTTTATATGTACACCCACAGTAATAGGTACATTTACCCTACACCCGCCATATTCGCCACATATTGGTCCATCAGATTACCATTTATTCAGTTCTAAGACATCAAATACTGGCTTGCTGTTTGAATAACTTTACACCTTACACGAACCGAATTTCTTTTATCGTGAGATCACACTTATCACATGAAAAGTGGGAGAAGATTCTAGCTAACGATGGAAAATATTCTCTATTTTTCTGTTCAAACAAAGGACTTTTAAACGAACGGCTTATTCGAGTACCTACCTAAGATTTATTATTCTGCTGGCAATTTTCCCCAGAATGTTGGTCCGAACATTATATCTGAAATCAGTCATGTACGGGTGACAGGGGTTGATATCGTAGAGAGATAGATTCGAAACAGGTTAAGCTTTGCAACGAAGGTCGCGCACAGTAAGAACCATTTCTATCGACAAGATTAGGTCAGTGGAACACTTTAGCATAATATCTGGTGTACTAATAATTTATAAGCTCACGTGTTGCATGCAACGAAACACGAATTCGATCTGTCGCCACTTCTTCCGACTACAAAATTCCGCTATTCTCAGCTTGTTAGATTGCTACGTTGAGTCATCGACTGTTTGCGTCATTCGAAGCCGAAATAAATAATTATTAGTTTCGCAGAAATTCGCAAATAAATTGTGCGCAATCATTTCTTTATGGAGTTTGTTCCAATGTTAAATTGTCATATTTTATTAGTTTGGATCTGATTTAGACATGGCTTCAGCCAGAACTCCCGTTCGTTTTAAGTATTTTATTTAAAAATGCACTTCAAGAGTCCTTGTTTGATACTAAATTTATATAAACAATTTTTTGTACTAATTCTATTGAAAATAATTAAAAATAAGACACATTGAAACTACCAATTTAAAAATTATTATACAGGTTGTCCCAAAACGTTGTATCGATTTTCATAGACACAAGAAATTATCAAATGTTCTGTATAAACGAATTGTAATAGGAAGAGTAAAAATCTATTTCTTCTCGCTAGTTTATTTAATAGCTTATGAACGAATGAAAGCACATGAACGAATATATTTAACTTTTATATAATACAGTGGATGTAAACAATTTTTAATTTTGCATAAAGATCCGCAGTCTAGTAGTTACGACACAGTAAATATTTATGTGAATGTTTATGGCTTGAAAAAAAATCGTGGAAAAGAATATATTTGATAACATAAAAATATTCCACAGTTCTTATATCATTCTTAATCTACTCTGAAGCTATCGATACATGAAATTACTTTCTATCTTATCCGAGATTAATCGATTCCTGATGATAAGTGTGTAAATTTGCATAGATATACACGGTCTAATTGGTAGTATAAAAAGATGACGAATCGATTAATTGTACTTATGATAGTCACTTATGATCCCGTTAGATTAGCGATATCTCAAATAAAAGATGGTATTTATCATCAAGAAATGTTTATCATCATGTTAGTTATCACTGTGCCTATATCTTTGAAAGCGTGTTTGTGCAGGACAAATGAAAACAGATAATTGTTATCAACTGATGAAAATACGGGTAAGCAAGTTAATATCAATGAAACATTTCAACAAGCCGCTGACATATGTCTAGCAAAGATAAAAAGCATCATTTCACGGGATAAACAAACTGAAAGAAAATGGGAAAGAAGCAACCACGCGTTTCACTGGCACGCAGCTAGTAATCGGAGTCAAGCGACGATAAGTATAGATATCTGAAAGGAGCAGACGAGACATTTCGTTTAGACTTCACCGTTCATGTAAACAAAACGTAATTAAGCAATTGGTAAATAACGTCAACTGATTATGCTCGATCGACGACTTGTAGGTTTCGAAATTGGGCCAAGAATCTGTCTTTTTTCGGAAAAACGAAACAATTGAACAGTAGCTTACTACTATCATCAATAGACTCCGAATTTATCAATCCGGACATTATCAAGTGACTTAGATCTCTCGTTTCTCGTAGAGTTAATTTACAATCGTATCTATTCGCATTTACGTAAAATGTAAATCATTCACATTTATGTGAACCTTTGGATTCACACTCCAGTTTCCACGAGAGGCACGAACGCCTTAATTAGTTATGGGAGAATATGCGTAGACACGTATATATGTACCATCAATGTACATTCAGCAATGTACATGCCCCATTCAGAATGGCAGCTTCAGGTGTGCCAAACGAGCACAATGGGTCGTGAATGTCACGGATCCTTTGACGGTATCGGTATCACGAGAGGTTGTGAAAGTCGAGCTGATGGAAAAATCTATAGGGTGAGCCGACGAAAACAGGCCAACCGAACAATTTTAATTTGGAATAAATATATCTATTCCAGTTACGATATGTAAACAAGAATTCTAACAATAAGATATACATATTCACAGTTGTTTTGGTCGGCAAAATATCATAGAAATAATATTCAAGTGTGTCATCTCACGCACAATAAAGAAAATATTGATTTCAATGAAGTATTTCAGATTCATATTGTAAAATATATATTTTAAATACTTGTCTATTATATGCATATTTGTAAAATCAAAATTAAGTACCTCAACTGGCATTTCATTTAGTAGAGAATTTAAAAGACAAATATTTGTATTTCTCAGTAGAAATATTTTTACCCAGGTGTGTTAAATTTACCTTTAATACTAAACCTACCGACCATCAAAAGTGACTGATGTGTATAGTAAAAATAACAAGATTAAATTTATTTATATTTTGTGCGATTTTTACTATAATATATACTGGAGTCAAAAAATATATTCAATAAATTCCCATGGAAGCACCTGTACAATTTCAATAATTATCAAATAAAAAATCTAAAATGGGTCATTTGACCCCTCGTGGTAGGTTTAGTGTTAATCATTCGACTCTTTCGATAGTAGTGTCACATTATACAGGGTTTCCCTATTTCTGTGAAAGCGTGGGATGTCTGTTTCATACGATTCACCTTGTATAAGAGATATGTGTTCCGTGAAGACCAGTCACGAACGGCAGTTTTGGCTAGGGGAAAGCAAATCGGCCGAAAATTTTGGACAAAATATTATGGTGGCTGTGCTCCCAATGGAATTCGATGGAAGGGATACATACTTGTATAAATAGCATCCCCGCCGCTCAATATTATGGTGGACCAGTAGTTCTCTGATCCTCCGTATGATCCTTGCCAAGGCTCTTATTCGAAGATACAAAATAACGTTCGGTGTCGCGATAAATCGTTTACTGAGTTCTAAATTTAAGTGATTTACTCAGTCTAAATCTATTTCTACTAGAATAATTCTGTCAATTGTCCAATTACACTGCGAATTGTTCTTTTGAGAAGTCGGCATTCTCGTTGAAGAGTGAATCCAACGGACGCTGAGCGTCGTGCAGAAAATAGTTGGCGATCGCGATATTATTAGCCAAGTGATCGATATTATTCGAAATGGGTTCTTCGAGTATTTTGATGAAGCTCTGCGGGCCATTGATCCTGAAACATGTTGGCGTCAGCAGTGCTCCAAAAATGGTGACCGTCGCCAGGTGTTTTAGGTTAGTCGATTTATATCGTTCATTGGAGTGGATTTACATGCGTTATGATTAAATCGCAGTGAATCACCACGGGAAATCCCTCGAATGAAATACAATGGTGGACAATAGTATACATATATATATCTACATAGACCTTGTCTAATGAGACGAGGCAGAACAAATAATAACAGCGCGCGTCCTTTGCTGCCTACCTGTGTGAACAGTAACATGTCAACTCCGTCACACTCGAACAGCTATGTTTATGTTTATGTTTTATGTTTACTGTCTTGTCTCGTTGGATATGCTATAGTTTCTGTATTTTGTATTTTTGAAAGAAGCTAATTGCACTAATTTTTATACATCCTGTCTTTTCTATATTATTACTGGAATGAATAGAAAATTACAATTAATACAAAATATAAATACAAAAATAGAAACAAGTACGATGTACTAAAAACTTATACGATATTGATAGAACATTGACATCTTTTTTAATAAATACCGATATCTTTCTTTTTGTAAATGCATATTTTTCTCGTTGAACAAGCTATAGTTTCTGAATTTCGTATTTTTGAAAGAAGCTAATTGCACTAATTTTTATATATCCTCTTTTCTATATTATTTCTGGAATGAAAAAACATACAAAAATAGAAACAAGTACGATGTACTAAAAACTTATACGACATTGATAGAACATTGACATCTTTTTTAATAAATACCGATATCTTTCTTTTTGTAAATGCATATTTTTCTCGTTGGACAAGCTATAGTTTCTGAATTTCGTATTTTTGAAAGAAGCTAATTGCACTAATTTTTATTCATCCTGTCTTTTCTATATTATTTCTGGAATGGAAAAACATACAAAAATAGAAACAAGTACGATCTACTAAAAAATGATAAAATATTGATAGAACATTGACATTTTTTTAAATAAATACCGATATCTTTTCTCTTGTAAAGTGATCTCAGACTTATAAAATTTAAATTAAATATGAAATTCATTTCTATTGATATAATCGACCTTAGCAGCGACGAACGGGAACCTGTGGATATGCAAGTAAATACAATGTTCGTACTCTACATATGTCAAGACTTAAATTTTGTTTACCCGTTATTTAGTAAACTAATTCTTCTAACTCGTAAAAAAATCTCAACTTATTTCGTTCAATTTTTTGCTACGGTTTGTACTATTGAAAACGTTTGGGATGATCTAGCCAGAAGTGCAGTACAAAATGTTATAAAACGTGTACCGAACAAACAATTAAATAATTTCTAAAAGAATAAAAAATTTTGGCGTACGAATTATTTGAGCAAATGAAATATGAAATGAAAAATTATTTGAACTCAATTGGAGTTCAAATAATGAAATGATTTCTAAAAAAGTTAAATTTTTAAGATATCGAAAAATCCTTTGAGATTCGTTCATTGGTAAAATCCGAAATTTTACTCGAAAAACTGTATGTTTCCGCGTGGAATCACCCAAATATAACAACACAATTATGATGCATCATTCCTCACAAATTTTCCGCTTCGACCGTCCACGTGATCACAATTAAACGAAGGATGAATGAAAACGATACGAGCGTAGCTGTTCCGCGGTAAACTTCGAGTTTCATCTCTGGTGGAATAAATCGGATGAGAGGAAAATAACGAGTAAATTGGTGTTGTACGGATAAAGAAAATGTCTAAAAATATTCGGGGATGACCTCTGTAAGTATTCGAACGCGCGCGTTAGAGTTACGGGATATCGGCTAAAGGCCTTATAGTGAGAGTTGAAATTGAAGAGAACATTGTTCGAGCGTGCGGTGCCTGTGGGCGACTGGCAGGGCGGCATGCACGGTTGGGAGTTGGAGTGCACGCGCGAACCGCGTGCGTGCCGCGTGATGCTACATGCGAACTGCGTGATGTGATACGTGGGCGCACCTCTTTCTGCCATGCCACACCGAGAATAAATCGGGGGAATCTTTTAATGCTCGCGCGAGCGGCCACTGCATCAAATACCGTCTCAAACCATGCGGTATACAGTAGACAGTAAACAGTAGACGCGCTGTCATCCCATTATCAATAAGTTATCAATAACCAGTGAATGTACGTATATGCAATTTATGCACAGAAAATATGCAAAATATATTAGTCATGTACTATAAACAGAGCTAGGGATACAGTCAAGCGCGAATAGAGAAAGAAAGAAGGGAAGGAAAAGAAACTATATAAATTTTCGAGACTCTGAAGGAAAGGTATTGACAAATTCAGGGACAGTGGCAATACTATAAAATTTGAATAAAAAAGATAAATTTAAAAAAAAAATATCACCTTTTTAAGACGGACATAGATTATATAATTAAAGACAATAAGGGTATGGCATGGGATATGGGGATGGATGGGTGGGAGAATGAATGGATGATTGGATGTGTGGAGGGGTTTGGGTGACATAGAGAAAAAAAACTGTAAACCAAGTCCAATTCCTTGACCGCGAGGCCGAAATAAATAAATACTACTACTATTAGTCATGCACTACACAATGTTCCAAGTAAGGACCAAAAATAGCAGTTATTCTAAAATTTTCTACCAAATTCTCATTAAAGATCTCATTAATCCAAAAATCTCATTAATATCAGCATGTTACACCTAGAAAGAGTCCTTTGTAAGTTGTAAACTTGCATCTTCTTACAATAGCGAAATTGCTGCTCGTTCGGTTGTATTTTACGGTTGACGACTGACATTTTTCCCATTTGTTCATTGATAGGTGGCTTATATGTATAGTAAGTTACCTAATTAACAATTGCCATTGTTTATGCCTGAAAAATGCTTGCGGATCCATCCACACATCTCTGGTACCCTGTACTTATAAAGGTTTTATTAATTGTTTACAGCGTCACGATGTCACGTACCATGCTGAAGGAGTCGCCGAACGCGGCATTAGACAAAAGCTTGCTCAACAAGTATTTAGACCTGCCTCAACCGGTCGATCAAATTCAAGCTACGTATATTTGGATCGATGGTACCGGTGAAGGATTGAGGAACAAGACCAGGACTGTAGAATTTATACCGCAACGCCCAGCAGGTTGGTAAAATAGAATTTCATTATTTGGTTAGATACAAGTTAATCAAGTCAAACAGACAACTTGGCCACTCCTAGTACCTAACTAAGTGTCGCCAGGTGAGGGGAGGGAGCACGAATTGAGGGGAGATACAGACGAAACGCGTCACGTGACCGGGCCACGGCGGAAGCGTGGGGTATAGCCTCGTAGAAGGGAAAGGTAGAGTGGAGACATAAGAGAAATAACAGTTGTAACGTATAATTGTTTGGAACTCTGCCTTTATGGGAAAAATTGATAGGGTAAATGTACCTATTACTGCGGGCGTACGTTCTACCGCGGTATTGTTTCCCAACGAGGTTTCTAAGAAAGAGTCTCTTTTTTCTTCTCCCGAGGTAAAATAACACATTGAAACATGCAACAATTTGTATTTCGACGTAAAGAGGAATTTATAATGAGACGAAAGAGGATATAGAAAATTGTAGTCTTATAGAGGTATGTACCAAGGTTCGACTGCGTAATGTTTCATACAGGGTGTCCCGCTTAAGTGCTACACTTAGTATGACCCAAAGAATATCTTCCTTAATTTTCACAAAGTAAACAATTTTTTATGCGTAATTTGAATGGTATGAAAGGTTATTGAAAATTTGATGATTAATCTGAATTTGCGCTGCGGAAGGAAGATATTATGAGGGTCACACATAAGTGAGACACATTGTATAACTGTATACGTACATATCTAATTCTCTCGCTCACCAATTCCATAATCCACACATATTCTGATAATCACCGGTATTTGTTTTTATCTCCTCTTTCTTCCTCAACATCTTTTAACCGCTTAATAACTCCTTCGTTTTTCCTGCACATACATAATTATACCCGCAATAAATACTTACGTAAGTCACGGCTCTTTTCCTCATCCTTCTCTTAATATTTATTTTATCTTTTCGCATATATCTACTTTTTGTTTTCGCTGTTAGATTGACAGACTCCGAATATTTTTCCTGTCTTTCTGCGAGTAAGACGATTATAATGTTAAAAACTGGCTCTGAAAATTACAGGTAAAATAAAGCGATTTTAAAAGAATTATACATATAGAGACCAGCGTGTTTTTCTTGTAAAGAAGTAGGGATTTCAAAAATAAAAATGGAAGAGAGAGAACTTACAGTATATCTTGCTGGCAACACGATAATCGTGCTAATTTTGTTATATTTACATTATTTTTCGAAATACGAAGGTGGCCTTCAATTTTGTAAATGGAATGCTTATACATATATATTTTTAATGTCATATCATTTAGTGTAATTTCGATGAAATTTTACTATCTTGCTACGTTTTTATTTATCATTTTCGACAGAGATGGATATTAAATATAATTTAATCGAATCATTGCATTTTTGAAGTACGCGTTCAAGGTCCCCTCAACGGATGATAAAGCCGTATTTTAAAATATAAAACTTTTTGCATTCATCGAATAATTATTACTAGACTGCGGATCTTTATGCAAACAGAAATTGCTTTCTTCTTTTAATTGTCTTATTAAGCTGAAATTAATCTACTGATGCATTAAATCCGCCGTCTAATTATTATATACTAAAATGGCATGCAACCACCACTGGTGAATTGATGAAATGTTTGCGCAGAGGAAACGGCACCGAACAGGACAATATTTCGATTACTGTACGATATAATTCAACCGTAATGAGTTGACCCTAAAGAGGACTGCTCCGGTTACCCGGTGCAGGAACTTAACCCAGTTAATAAGGTGCTTATTCAATACTAGTCTTGTATCGTGCTCCTGTACCGTAAATAACCGTGCTTGCGAGAGCTTCTACTCGACTAATTTCCTCGGAACAGAAGCTAAGAGACTCGGCCCGCTCTCTTATCCCCCTTGCTGTGCACGCGATCTATTTGACTCGATTCATCTCACAGCAGCTCTACCATTGTAGTATCGTCTGTAAAAGTTGGTCCACAGGTCTCCTCGATAAACGCACCAAGTAGGTACCACATATATGATTCTCAGCTCAATAACGGATCGAGAAATTTCGTGACAATTTTCTAGAACTCGAATCACAAGAGATATCGGATGAAATTTGTACTATAATTAATTAAAAAATGATTCGTAATAAATATATACTTTTTTCGCCCGAAATGCTTTTCTTTATGGTATCATGTCTAACTTAAAAAGTAGTTAAAAGTGTCTGGGTTTCAAACGAAAAAGTTCGGGGTTTTTGTGTTCGTATGTGTTCGTACGTACGTTCGTTGTTCGTACGTCCAACCCTAATTGCTCATGCACTGTTGCACTTCAAGAAAATCTGAGGGCCTACAAATGTAGTGCTCTTAAAGCCATTTATCTTTCTCCTTTGGCAATTTTTCATAAATCCTTTAACACTCCCGGTTTACGGGACTCGTCAAAATGCCGGGTTCTAATATTCTTAATTTACGATTATTAAGATCGTAAAGATGCTTCCCTGAGGAATTGTTTACCAAATTTATTTCTTTGGGTATATATTATTGGAAAAATGGCCAAAAATTTGGATAGACACATACATAGAAATAGTTATTTCTAGAAGTTATGGCCTGAAACAATTGCGTGGATCGCAATGCCTGTATAGTTGCGAAAACAACGAACAACTATCTCGACTAATGGCGACAACGAGAACTTATTATTTAGTCACGTGTCGTATTACAACGTGATCGAGGAACAATATAGTGGACCCTGCTTTTCGATTTCTTGCATTTTCCCTTCTTATGTCTACGTTTTTTATCCTTTCCGCGAGCGAACCTTGACTCACGAATGCAATTCGAGCGATTACCAAGTATATGTATGTATGTAAGTAGCATCATGAATACGAATTCGATCTAAAGCTACGAATCTACCAAAGCAACGAAGTTTCTAGAGGATGCTGCACTTTTCCTGACAACTTGTTGTTTCTATAGATCTGTGATTGTTCATCAATCAATTTATTGCGTTTCAATAATACAGACTTGTGTCCCTACTCTACCTTTCCCTTATACGACGCTATTCCCCACGCTTCCGTAGGGGCCTGGTCACGTGACGAGGGTTACTTTTATGCAAATTGTCTTTGTAAACCGACGCAAGTTTCTTATTCCCGATAGCAATAAACAAGTGGTTGCGGCAAAAATCGGTGAATACATGGCTTAAAATTGACCGTGCCAACACGTTCACGTGATTTATCGCGCTGGGCTTGCGTGCGTTCGTCATTGTCAGGAGGTTTGGTCTGTATTCATGAAATTCCGCGTGCGACAGCGCAGCCATTAACATTTGCGAAACGTCGATTGCATGGAAATGTCTCCGGACATGTCGTCGATTAAGAGTATCTACAATTCGGACGAGATTCGCACGTTGCTATCGCGGATGGGTTCAAGGTTTTCCGTCCCATTTTTGGAACACCCTGCAGAACTACAGAACCATCAATCCTCCGCGAACGGGGAAACGCTCATCACGCTAAAGGCGGAATCTTTTAAGCGAGTCCGAACGCAAACTTGGTATCCAGATGCGCCTAGGAGATTCCACTAATCCTACCAAGCTCAAAACATATAAAAGTGAAACACCGTATAGAAGCGAGAAGATTGGAATCACTCCAACTTCGTACGGTTTTCATTATAATAGGTGCTTAAATAAAAAAGACAATTCAGTCATTTTCTATGAAAGCGTTTTTATAGTTCCAATAACTATGGCATAGAAAACCGGTCAATTTGACCATGGTAGGTTCAGTGTTAAAGCCGGTGAATTCGGTGAATCAGCGGGACACGCGTTATTATAACTCGCTCGACGATCTCTCACGAGTTCCTCCATTGTTTTCAGAATTGCCAATTTGGACGTATGATGGAAGCTCGACGTACCAAGCAGACGGGGCGAACAGCGACATTTACTTGTGCCCGGTGGCGATCTACAACGACCCATTCCGTCGGGGGAACAACAAGCTGGTGCTGTGTGACACCTACCACAGCGATAAGACCCCGACAGCCTCGAACAAGCGGTTGAAGTGCAATGAGGCGATGGAGGCGGTCAAGAACGAGGATCCGTGGTTCGGCATCGAGCAGGAGTATACTTTGCTGGACGTCGATGGTAGGCCGCTCGGTTGGCCGAAGCACGGGTTCCCGGGTCCCCAGGGACCTTACTACTGCGGCGTGGGAGCCGATAAAGTGATCGGCCGCGAGATCGTCGAGGCCCATTATCGGGCTTGCCTTTACGCGGGCGTCAAGATCGCTGGGACCAACGCTGAGGTGATGCCGTCCCAATGGGAATTCCAGATCGGCCCTTGCAGCGGCATAGCCGGCGGTGACGACCTCTGGGTCGCCAGGTTTATCTTGCACCAGGTGGCCGAGGAGTACGGCGTGGTCGTGACCCTTGACCCGAAACCGATGGAAGGCTCATGGAACGGAGCCGGCGCGCACACCAACTTCTCGACGAAGACGATGCGCTCGGACAACGGGATCGCGGAGATTGAGAAAGCGATCGACAAACTGAGCAAGCAACATCTTAGGCATATCCAGGCGTATGATCCGCGCGGCGGGAAGGACAACGAACGCCGTCTCACCGGGAAATGCGAGACAAGCAGTATACATGATTTCAGCGCCGGCGTGGCGAATCGCAACGTCAGCATTCGTATTCCGCGCGGCGTCGCCGAAGACAAGAAGGGATACTTGGAGGATAGAAGACCCAGCAGCAACTGCGACCCATACGCGGTCTGCGAGGCCCTCATCCGGACCTGTGTTCTGAACGAGTAAACGGCCGGACCGACTGCTCGTTTGAATAGGGACCGGAGAAGGAAGACGTATTCAAACTCGTAACTGGTATAGTGCAATGGTGATCGTGTGTCTCTATCTTTACCGAACGTGTTCTTTGCAAGTCGGACACCTGCTCGATACGATTCTAATAAAATGTAGTAGACGAAATGAGAGATCTAAAGTAGCAATGTGCGGGCTGCTAATGTGTCGGGTACCCGACTAATGTTCAGGTCGGGCGTCCGATTTTGCCAGACGGGCTTGTATTTCTCTCAAAATGCTTCCCCTTCTAGCATTAAATGTGGTCCGATTCTCCCCTAGCGACTCTCTGTACGATGGCTCTCTCGTGCAGAAAGCCGCAATAGGAGAATCTGATGGTGGAGGGGCAAGCGTACAAGTTGTACTCTGATATACATACCTGCGTAGCTCGACTGTTTCGGATTGGATCGGAAAAAGTCGAGCAGACTTCGTATCTCTCCGACTTTTTCTATCCTTATCCGAAGAAGCCGAGCCCGCACATTCCTAATCTGAAGAGAAACACGCTCGAGAAAATAAGATAAAATGAAATATGCCTTTCGCGAGAGGCTCGTGCCTAACAAACGGTGAATCGTTTATCGACGGTCTCGGATCGACGCAGGTCAATTGTTTGTAGGTAGTCTTGTAAAAAATATTATTGGAACGAATGAGAGGGAGTGGAGGAAGATTTTCGTGGGAATAATTGTTTAAAAAGATTCGGATATATCGGTAACAAAAATATATGTATATATCGGTAAACAAAAATGCATTCACAAATACAGGTCGTTAAAGTTATCGTTCCTTGAGATATTGAATTTTTGAAATTGTAAATTCAACTTCTAGATACGCCACAAAAATGATTAGCGTTGTTAATAGTCCGTGAATTTGATGTATTTGTGGTAGATGCGTACTTTATTGTACACACATACACACACTGTGTATTATATTTTTTATTTAAAAGAAGCCATCGTTCTACAGAAATATATTAATTGAACACATCAGACGCAATTGGTTCACCTAGCATTCTGAACGTTGTCGAACCGAACGAATCGAGCGACCTGTAATTCGTGTTTTATACTTTTAAAAAGGACGTTTTAGATCGTTAAGTATCTATGTAACCGAGTATATAGGGTGTTATCCTATGCACGAAGTAGCGTTAACGCTTGTTACATCTACCCGTTTGATTTAATAACGTTGTAGCGACCGGGACAATAAAGGCAGACGTGTATTATGTCATTCCGTAGAGGCGAAATTAGCATCGCGAACTGTTATTTTTTCGATTGTTCTGATGCTTGTCGGGAAAAGAAAGAGGAGTTATCGCGTACACAACAAACCTGTCGGATTTCGACAGGCTGCATTACTCGATCCGATCATCTGAAAAATGTCTCCGAAATATCTATATGGGACATCTTTCGATGATTAGCGATAACATTTTCCGAAGGCAAGCACAAAGAACTTTTGAAATATTGTGAGGTCGTATGCCTTATCTTCACATTTCTGGTTTCAATAGTCGGTGAAACACTTGAGCCAGATTATTGGGTTGACGAGAAATTAATATATCGTTTCCAAATCGCGTTAGCGAGAACTTATAGATAATTGATTAAATTAAGTCTATTTTCTTAGTGAAACAAGATGTGTCATTCGAATGAAGCTGTTCCACGCATCAGCTTATATAATACAATTTACAATTTCGCAGAACAAATATTGTTGTTGAAAGTTATGCCGATCTAGAACGGTTTCGAAACTAGATGCATGAGTGGCATACACTATCAAAAAACGACACCACGTTCCCATCGATTCAATACGATTATTTACATCCATAAAAAGTTTTTCTCGAAAAATGATTTTATCGAAGGTAACACGCAGGATAATAGAGCGTAAAAGGTTGTTACAACTTTCGAATACAGAGTATGTATAGTAAAATCCGAGCAAAGACGTCCTCCTTTCTCGCAATTATCATTTGTGCAATTGCTTTACGGATCCCGGGATCCGTGAACTTTGGAAGGTGGCCGCGTGGTCGCTCTCTATTCAACTGTGTTAGAGTAATATACATACATATTACGTATAGGTACACGATGTAAAAAAAGAAACGAAAGAAAAGTCGATGTAGCATGTACATGGTGTATTTTCATATTTGTATGGTATATTTTCATATTTGTATTTTCTATGCTGACTTCTGTAATTGTAATTGTATATCAGGACCATTGTTGACAGTTTTTGTTGGTAGTGGTTATCATTGTTGTTGTTATAATAATATAGTAATAACGATAGTAATAATAATAATAATAGTAATAATAACAATAAAAAACGATGTTTTTTGATGAAGGAAATACTATTCTCTGATTAGTATATGCAACATTCACTTTGTTATATTCTGAAATAAAAACTTCTACAAATTCTGACTTATTCTGTTTATACATAGTATTTCCTAATGTTATATCATTCAAATGTTATGTTATACCGGTAGCTTTTTAATAACTTGCTTATACCACATATATGCGGTGACCGCGGAAAGAGAATACCATGTGATAATGTAACTTAAATGTTCGTTTCTTAATTTCACTTTTGTTTGACTACCTATCGGATACTTTGGAAAATTTCGATCGCTTTTCATGTCAAGGTATACAGGAGCTGTTCCTGCTATCTCAGCCATTGCATTCACATCTCTGGAAAATAGTATCGATATCAGTATTATATTAAGATTATATTAAGACACAACATTTAAACAGATTTTTTCCCTATGTTGTAATATTATTCTTCTCTCACCTATAGTACCATATATCCTCCTGCGGAGAATTTTTTGGTACAAACTGTGGTCGTGACTCGTTCGATCTTAAAACACCTATAATTTCTACCTCGCCTTTTACCTGAGTATACTGCCTCGCAGCAGAATTTTTAAGCGTTCTAGGGACCCACCCACGATTTACCAGGATCGTCAAACTATAATGCATTTTATAAATTTGAAGAATATAAAAGCATTCGAATATATTATGTCTAGACTGCAGATTTTATGTGTTTATGACAAAAATGGGGACCTACAATTTGAAGCAGTGGACATATTCAAAATATTTGAGGACATCAATGTATTAGTCTCAGCTTTATAGGATAATTAAAAGAAGAATACAATGTTTATATTTGGCTCCTGTGTTTTCCAATCAATGCGAACATTTTTTATTTTCCATAAAGGTCCGCAGTCTAATTATGTCATTAAAAACCATCATTTCTTGGCAATAACTTACTCTCGATCTGATAATTTGAAAGGTGTAATAATGTAATAGCCTCTTTGCGCATCGTTGTTTCCTACCAAAGAATCTTGAGTACTAGAATCGCCGTCTACTATTAAACTTCTAAGGCCAATAGGAAATTCTTGATCGTATAAAAATGTTCCTTTTACTTTAAAAGGATAATATTCCATTTCTCCCAGTTGCTCTAAACTGAATATAGTAATTTGTAACTTTGCAACATTTCAATCCGTCGCACACTGTCGATCAGCAGCAGAGAAACCAAAAATTATTATTACTTGCAGCAATTGAGTACACATGAGCTCATATACTTTCTCGTACCTAGCAGTTGATAACGACCTGGTCGACAGTGCGTAACGGCTTCAACTGTTATATATAGACTAAGGATCTTTATGCAAAAAATAGAAACTAAATTGAATGTTATTTCTTCCCTTAATGATTTTAATAGAGGAGAAATCATATAGTGACTTCTTAAATTTTCAAAATTTTCCAACAATTTTGAATTTCATCTACTTAGTTTTCCTATAAATGCATAAAGATCTGGAGTCTAGTTATATGTTTACATTGACTATCTTACTCTGTTGGCAATTCAAGGGGCTCATGATAGATGCGGTCATTTAAATTTTGTAATAGATTTAACTTCCATTTCCGTCTTTGCACTTGCCATGTACCAAGCAGAAATGTCCCAATTGGAATACTCTGCATCATTTACACTTGTTAATATATAGTGATTAAACGAAAAAAACAATTGTACGACAATTACTATAAAGTTTCTATTGGATTACTTGAAACATGTAATTTTTAACTTGCCAGCAAGAAATATCCGTAAGGTCCAATTGATTGAGGAAATTCATAAAATTTTGTCGGTTTCTTTGGACCTATATATAGGTTAGGTTTACTTAGACGTGTTTTAAATCTTTTCTGAATGTTGACAGCATCGCACGATTTAGAAAAACGATTTTTATTTACGAACTGAACTAGATTCACTTGAAATTGTTTCCCCAATCTTGTAAAAATTGTTCTACTTAAATGCATGTTTCAGCGGTTCACATGAACATGTGTCAGACTGGATCAGTCTGACTGGTCAGACATAAACCTGCATAAACCACAGAGGGCTTGTACATTGGTGATATTGAAAGTTATAGTAAATTGTTTACATGTAGTTGGCGAATACCCTAAAATTATAATAAATAACGCCACAGCCTTGTGAGAGTATGCTTGTGGGAGAACGGTGAAAAAAGTTTCTCAAGGAAACTATGCGCTTCTATTTTGAACAAGACCAACTTTTTATTATAGCAGGGAGGAAATCCATAAGCTGCAATGTCTGTAGGGATTTTAGACCTTAGACCATCCATCTGTGGTTGTCAGGAAAAACGCCGCATGTCACAATTTCAAAAAATTTCAGTTTGTGCCATTTTTACCACTTTTGATCGTTTATAATTCGTAAACCAATTAACCAATTTCAAGGAAATTTTCAGAACGTATATAATTTATACGAGTTTACAAAACACATCTTTGAAATTTTCGTTATTGGCCCAGCTAAAAAAGTTGCAAAAATCATATTTTCACTATTGTTTCTCACAGTTTCGACCAAATGCATTTTTCCAACATATTTATTAGACGTCATTTACTAAACTAATCCTTCTAACCTTACAGAGACATTGAAGTGGTTTCGTCCATTCATAAAAAAGTTATTCTGATCTAAAGCGTGTGTGATCAATTACTCTGTCCAACAAATTTCAACATTGTTTTGACGTTTCGATTTTTACTATATATCTGCGTTTCTTATAGAGTTTTCTGCGCTGAATCTGCCTTTAATTTTACCCCCAGACGCACAGTTTTTAAGAAATTTGATTTTCTATTAATATTGGATATCTCTATATTCAGGAAAGTCTACAGAATCTTTTGCTATAAAGAACAATTCAAAATCTGTTATAACATCACAATATTTCTTTAAAGTTAAAAAATATATCTTTTTTATAAAATCAAATTTCTCAAAAACTTTGCGTCTAGGTGAAAAATTAAGTGGCTGATTCGGAATCAGCGCAAACAACTCAATAAAACGTTTTTTGGCTGTTGGATAGTGATTATGTGCTGTATATCTGCTATTGTAAATAGCAGAACGAGAGCGCGTAAAGGTGATTCAAATTTGGCGGCGTGGTTCGTCATTGATAGTTCGGGGCACGCTTTTGCAGATGGCGGCACAGTGTCGGTGCAGTTGTGGCTTAGGTAGCTGGTAGCTCGTGATCGGATTCGAGTCCGTTTCCCTAGCTTTTCCGTGTCACGGTGTCGCGAGCGCGTCTGTCGTCGACGCTCGCGGTGTCCGTCGGTTTTTATTTAATTGGTTGCAGGAAAACTCGATTCGGTGAGTACCGATCATAAGCGATCGGTCTAGAGCGTGTGTAGTGTGCGCGAGAATTGGAACGGTCGCTCGGTTCCGTGGAACTCGGTGGACGACGACAGGCAAGAAGATAGAGAGAGAAAACGAGTGATTGCGAGACGATCCACGGGACGAGTCGAACAGAGACAGACGACTGTGAGTTAGAGAGAGAGACGAACGAGGATAGCGTTCTAAAACTGGTAAGAAAGAGAGAAAGAGTGGAGGGGATCGAGGAACTGAGCACGGCAGGAGCGAGAAGAAGCTAGAAGTGTGTCGGGGCAGTCTGTCGAGGAAGGAGCAGGGAAATCTTCCTTTTCCTCTTGCGATCGGATCGAAGGGGTCAGAGGGGTTGCGGGTGGGCGGGGTGCCGAAAAGAGAGGCGAACACTCAGGAAGAGGCAATATCCAACCGACGGAGGGTGCACAACGACAAGTAGCCACACCGTGTCGACGAACGGGAGTGCGAGAAAGAGACAGTGCGGTGCCGTGTAAACATACATCTCGTAGCCGTGAGTGCGTGCGCGAGAGTGGCAATCAACGACGGCTCGACGTGGTTCGTGGTCGCCGTTCAGGAGTGTATTCGCAGGAGCCATCCGTTCTTATCGACGTTATCAAAGAGAAACAGCGCACGAGACGAGGAAATCGCCCAACGGTGTCCCCCAAGTGCCGCGAATCGTCAAGCGGCGTTCGGGCACGCGTATATGAACCTGTGTTACAAATGACAGTCCATCGTACGGGAAGGAAAGTCAGCTGCTCGCTGGATTCGACTGTCTAGCGGGGTAACCGGTACGTAAAAACATACATACGAGGGTCGTCTGAAAAGTTTTCAGACCAACATGGAAACAAATATTTTTTTCGGTGAAATTTTACTTTTCAACATAGTCTCCTTTTAACGGGGTAGTAATATAAAACATGCGATGGGGTTTTTCAGTAGTCAAACACGCTAGATAGAAGATCGATCTAGGCCGCGATCGCCCTGGAAAGTCCTATTTTTTTCGTTTACGAGGCGCAATTTCCATTATTCGGAAGCATACAGCTGCGCATGTATTGTAATATATTAGCTATTTTCATAAGCTGCAACAGCTACATGCTTTCAAATAATGCAAATTATGCTTTGTAAACGTAAAGATAGGGCGATCGCGGCCTAGATTGATCTTTTGTCTAGCGCTTTTCACTACTGAAAAACCCATTGCACGTATTATCGAGAAATAAGAAGGCGCATCGGATACGAGAGTCTACCCCCTGAAGTCAATACACTTTTCCCAGCGATGTTCTTAACCTTTTCAACCCTTCCAAGTAGTAGTTGGCGCCTTGCTCTGCAAAATAGGCGTTTACGTATATATGCGATGATCTTCTCGTTCGATGAAAATCTCTGTCCTCCAAGCGACACTTTGAGCTTAGGAAACAGGAAAAAGTCGCTGGGAGGCAGATCTGGTGAATACGGTGGGTTGGTCAACCAATTCGAAGTGCAATTCGTGAATTTTTGGCCATGGCGACCGCCGAAGTGTTAGCAGGTGCGGTCTCTTGATGGAACAGCACTTTATTTACAATAAACACTGACATCGCCTGACACAAACTACTGTAAAACAACATCTAAGCGTTCCAAAATTACTGACATTTTCACAGGCCTCTTTCAAAGCATATTATATTGTAGTACCAGAATGGTTTTTACGAGTAACGTCATCTTCATGTTGAGGCTGAAAACTTTTCAGGCGACACTCATATATACGATACGATACTTTACAACGGAACCGTTTTAGTGAACTCTCCTATAAAAATGGCTCCTGACGTTTCTCTTCCTGTCTTCTTTGTGTACCCACTCCCACTCCAGTAACCTCTCTCTCTCTCTCTCGTTCTTTCTCTTCCTACCTCCCTCTCTTTCGCTTGCCCTCTATCTTTCTCTCTCCTCTTCACTTTTCAGCGATCTCTTCTCTCTCTCTCCGCTTGCGGTATTCCTGCACGTAAATCGACCGTTGGATTTTCTTGATTCCGCGAGCCTCTTCTCTTCTCTTCATCTCCTCCTTCTGTTCCTCTCTTTTTTTCAGGTGGTCATACTGTGTGGCCGTGCTCAAGTGTGAACGGACCACTGCCTCTTAAAGTTCGCTGGGTAAGGCACAATATTTATAACTAGACAGCGGATCTTTTATGCGAAATTAACATTTTCCACCGAAATTGTAAGAAACCGGAGAGTGACATGCATTTCATCTCTCAATTATGTTTAACAGGTTGAAAATGATATAACAGCATTTTGAAATTCTTTTGTCATAAATGCATCAAATCTTTATGCGAAATAAACATTTTCCACCGAAATTGTAAGAAACCGGAGTAAGATGCAAATTCATTTCCTTTCTCAATTATGTTTAACAGGTTGAAAATTATATAACAGCATTTTGAAATTCTACTAATTGTTGTTGATGCTTTAAATTATATCTTCCCATTTTTTTTTGTCATAAATGCATCAAATCTTTATGCGAAATAAACATTTTCCACCGAAATTGTAAGAAACCGGAGTGAGATGCAAATTCATTTCCTTCTCAATTATGTTTAACAGTTGAAAATGATATAACAGCATTTTGAGATTCTACTAATGTTATTGATGTTTTAAATCTTCCCATTTTTTTGTCATAAATGCATCAAATCCGCTGTCTATTTATAACGATACTACGTAGTGGTCAGGGAACAAATAGTTTTCTAGAGCCAATTTTTTCTTCTACATCGAGTACAAGATAATTTATTTACTAACTACTTATAGCTCGGGAATGTCTCGAGTAAGATGCGCCTCTGGCCATTGGTAGTTTCACGCGTAACTGTTGATGACCCAACCTATAGACTCTGTCTGTCTGACATCGCTGAAACAACAGGCACATTTTATAATTTATCGAATTAATTTCCTTCTATTCTGAAAACTGAAAAATGTTTCGTCATATCTCTCGAATTGATAGCACGGCCACCTCGTACCACGTAACCTCCGCACATACGTTTTGTTCGCCGCTATGAAACTTTAACCCTAAACCTACCGACCATCAAAAGTGACTGATGTCTATAGTATTATAAAAATAACAAGATTAAATTTAATTGTATTTTCTGCGATTTTTACTATAACACTAAACCTACCACTGCCGGTCAAATGTATGTGAGCGGTCTTACATTTTTAATTTTATAATTATTGAAATTATGACGTTGCTTACATGGAAAATGATTCGATAAATTTCTTTATCCAAGCACATATTGCAATAAAAATTGCACGAAATCTAAATAAATAGAGCCTTGTCATTTTATCAGCTAAAATATTTTAATCGCTTTCAGTGCTCGTTAGTTTTAGTGATAATATATATTAGATATAAAAAAATATATTCACTACATAACCATGAAAACACCTTTACAATTTTAACTCTTTGCACTCGGTTGTCCCCTCTGAGGCACCACTAAAAATTGCGGTACCATTATTCAAAATATTGTTTACATTATTAAATATATCGATATCTAATCAATTACTAGACATTTAGGTATTGTATGAGATATTATATCAATTTCATATGCATAAAATTTCAAAAATCATAGGGAATGGAAATATTCTAGATCGGAAGAAATGTTTAATTTTCCAGTTAAAATAGTTCCGAGTGCAAAGGGTTAATAATTGTCGAATAGAAAAATCTAAAATGGGTCGTTTGAGTTAAGCGGGTACACTCGAATACTATAACCAATGTACAGACACTTTTCAGTCATGTTTACCAACACAACAAAAATAGATGGCGTGAATCAGAATGATACAACCCGCGAAATTATAAAATTCTCGTTATTTTTTTAACATACCTCGTATTTCAACCGGGAAAAGAGTTGGGCCCGTGTTTTTCGATACTCGCGTTCCTCCTGCACGGTAATATTGTGCCAGTTTCCAAGCCTCGTCACCCGATGCAACGAATATTTTCACCGAAGTGGTGCCGCAGATTCCGAACTGTTTTACCATTATTGCAGGAAAAGCTGAAACATCCCGCGACCCGAATGGAAATTTAGAACATTCGATATTTGTTCTCATTGAGAGGTATGCAACTCGCAGTACATCACCAACTAATTTTTCTCGCCGTCTTTCATTCTTTTACACGCGCACCTCGCTCAATGGACTACTTCGTTGCGGAGAACTTCATTGTCGAGGCTCTTTTATCGACACATTAGCTACGAGCTATTATTTCATAGCTTTCGAAAGTTTATAGTTCATAGCCGGAGGTTTTTAATCAATTTTTCTATTTTAATGGCAGCAGCGGTTCTAATCGTGGACCGGAAATTTCATTGTATAATTTTTGTCCGGGCTCGCGTAGCTCTTACAGAATAACAAAATAATGGTATACTCGTACATTCGGTCTATTCGAACGAATAAATAACATTTTTTCCGAAAAATAAAAATTCCCTTTACTTCAAGTCTAATTCATTATCATTGAAATGCTGGACGGTTTTATTTAACGCGGCCAGCAAAAACGGTGGTTCCGGTTCTACATAGCGAGAACCCGTCCCCGCATAAATAAACCGTGTCCAAGTGTTGCCTTCGAAGTAGCGTTTTAACAGTCGGCGCAGAAACGGATGCAAATGGAACACGAAGTCGAGTGCAGGGCATGATGAAATGGTATCGTCGTATCCGAGCGATGAACGAGTTGACGCGTAGAATATCTCTGCGAATGTTTCACGGCGAAGGTCGTTCGATGACTGGTTTTCCGTGGGTTACAAAATATTTTCAAACATGGTCTTCCGTGCGGGCAATTAATCACATCAATATTTAACGAGACGCGGAACGAAAATGAAAATATCGAAAGGGTGTCGAAACGAGGTGTAAATTTCTTTTAATGTTTCTACTAATCAAAATTGCGGCTATTCATTTTTCTCATAAACGCATAAAATCCGCGGTCTATTGAGTTGGCGAGAAAGTAATTTCGGTATTTTAAAGTGAAAAAAAAACCCAATTTTTTTTATTCAAGCAATAAATGCTGAAATCGCACTTGTATCAGTTTTTGGCCGATGAGGACCAGAAGTTTTATGAGCGCAGTATTGTGAAGCTACCAGAAAGGTGGCAAAAGATCATCGAACAAAAGAAATTGGTTTTTTATTGCACCTTAAAAAAAATACCGATATTACTTTCTTGCCAACCCAATAATATTATGAGCACACTTTGTGTGTTTTCCGTTCGCACATGTCGGAATCCGCGAGTGTGAGTCGCTCTATCTGTAGTCAAAACAATTATATACAAAGAAAAATATTAATGAGTCAACAAATGCTCTTATCGTTTTGAAGGTGACGATAAGCATTGTCAAGAAAATTCCTCGTGCCAGACGGGGATAATTGAGCGATTGAAATCGATGCTCCATTTGCAACAGACATAGAAATACATATAGAATAGTTTATTCGCAAAAGGTGGTCGTCGTACAAGATGTTTTCGTTATCGATGTCTAGCCACCGGAGAAACTTTAGGCATAAAACAGATAGAGATTTCCTTTCTCTTCTAGGAGATTAATAACGACAAAGAAATTTCGAATCGCTGCAGACGTAGGAGAAATCGCAGGGCAATTGATTAATGAATAATCATTAGAATGGACGGTTTCCCAGCTCGATCGAACGCTTTTTGCCTGGGTCCTCAAAAACCACGGGCAGCCACTTGACAAGTGACAAATCTGGCCAAGCATTAAAAACATTAGAAGAACACTAAAAAACATTGCTCATCCATGATCACGAAAGTATTCCTCTACGATTACAATTTCATTACTGAGTTATCAAGAAACAACTTTCAATCACAAAATTATTCTCTAAAGTATACAGATTTAACACTAAACCTACCGACCATCAAGAGTGACTAATGCGTATGGTATTATAAAATTAACAAGATTAAATTTATTTATATTTTGTGCGATTTTTACTATAATATATACTGGAGTCAAAAAATGTATTCAATCAATTCCCATGAAAACACCTTTACAATCTCAATAATTGTCAAATAAAAGATCTAAAATGGGTCATTTGACCCCTCGTAGTGGGTTTAGTGTTAAGTTGTAATTTGGACTATTAGCTAACGATATCACCGCTCGCATGATCAACATTCTTTACTTTGAACGATGGTCCTATGTCCAGCGTTTCGACGTTTCGGAACAAAAAGCAGAGAAGGGGTAGCCGATATTTCGATTGGCGGGTTAACGAACCACTGAAATGTTAATGCCTCGTTACGTCACGTTCGTTTACCGTCGCCAGAGAAAGGGGTCAAAGCGACGACGGAAGGAATAGGACGAGTGAAAGAAAGAGTGCGAGACGACTAAAAATGGCATGGTGCACCATCGTCTCGCAGATACGAGTAGAAATCACTTCGATCGTTCTTGTCATTTCCCGTTTCGTCGTCGCGTTTCGCACTTCGATTGTCGCAGAATGCAAGAAACGCTTCTAATCGCCGCTAATTAGCCATGGAGGATCGAAAGGAGTAGCAGCGTTCGTACCCGAATCGTTTCCCGCGTACCCGAAGCCTTGAGGAATCTCCTGGTAGTAACGGTACGCGGTCGCTACCTGTTACGCACCCGTGCCCGCTGCGTTTACATTACGCATTACCGTAGGTTATCGTCTCGGAAATCGAGGACTTGACGGAACCCCGTGCGGGCCCCGTTTCCTCTTCTCCTCTTTGACGATTGAGAAACAACGTTCCCGCGACACAAACGTTGCGCAATCGTCCCTGCTTTTTCAGCTTCGACGCAGAAGGGAACGCGTCCGAGACAAACGGGGCGGGTGTACTGGGTGACCGATAGTTGAAGAGACTACTTTGAAAGGAAGAGTAGAGGTTCTTCGCACGCGATTCTGTCTCTAGACCTCAGGGTTAGAGCGCACAACTTTGAGCAAAAAGCAAACTTTGAAAATAGAGTAATGTTTCGAATAGTAATTAATACATTGCGGATTTGATGCATTTACGACAAAAATTGGGTAGGTGTAATTCAAAACGGGAAAAAGATTAAAAGATTTTAGCAATGCCAATATATTATTTTTAACATATAACAATCATTAATGAGGAAAATAAATTTTTACTTAGCTCCCATAGCTTGCAATTGATGTACAAAAATTTTATTTTGCATAAAGATCCGCAGTCTAGTAATTAAACGTCGCAACAGAAAATTCTGCAATTTCAACAATCTTCGGATACCGTTCTCGAGGATACGTAAAACATTGTTCGGCTAGGAAAATTCCCGTTTTAAGAAAACATTTGTTCGCGAGCCTTCTCTGTTTGAACAAGCAAAATCCCAAGCGAAAACCCGATAATTTGATTATCAAACACAGCAGAAGCTGTGCCGTTCGCTCGCATTTTCTAACATTATTTTTCAATTTCGCAGAAACGCGTTCGCCGGTAATCCCATACAAGGCCATACGTTTATACGACGCCGGAGAAAGTTCTGATTAAAGTTCTAAGCTGTTTTGAAAGTTGATCCCACGCGGTTTCACGAGGTTGCTCACCTTATTTTTAAGCTATTTACGGAATAGAAAGAACTCGCGACTCTTCTGCGAGGAAGCGAATCGCGGCAATTAGGCGTGTTGCTGTTCGAGATATGCGTGAATAACCCTCTGACAAATGTTCGTATATTCGGATCTGTGCATAGTACATTGATGATCTGTCCGCATCGCTAGCATAATATTTTTTCGTTCCATTACCGCTGGAAAGATGTATAGCTGCGCTCCAATTTCCTATCGGCGGAGTATCTCTCGTTGCAGTCTAGCAATCGGTGAATCTGGCGCTTTTACCGCATCTCTGATGGGTTGGGGAAATATTATTCTTGGCTCTGTACCCGGTACTATATGGGACGACTGATTTTCGATTCATTTTCATCTCGGCAGGGCGATCGATCCAGACGGAACGTTGGACATGTCTGAGCCGCTACAGTGTTCCACAGTTGGCCGGTCCAATGAAATCATTTATCTTTGCCAAGAACTCTTCATAAATAACAGATCGATCATTCCGACAGTGTCCTAGCTCTCTGAACCACGCGGAATACATATACATACGTATACATTTACCCGAACGTTGCCACAGGTCCATTTGCAACCGTATTTCCGCTCTGTAAAGGACCTCGGTGAATCAGAAATTCGTTTCACATCGTCGGTATTGCCGTTTCTAGTATTACACGAGCGAGCAGTGTTTAACAGCTTGATCCTCGCAGGACAACGATAAAACGGTCGAGCGATCGTAAAAATCGACGAGATCCGCCGAAAGCATCGCCGACGATAATCCGCGCATAATATCGCGTTTACATAAACCGCGACGGTACGATATTCGTTTATCGAATATTGATACTCGGCGAGCATGTTTCTTTTTTTTCTCCGCGCGGTTGAAGTTTATATCGACGGGGACAGAACGACGTCGTTATCGCGGACGCGATACGCAATCGGCGATAAACTGGCGGAAAAACCGGCGCTGCTCTCGCGAGACGCAGTTTGCGTCAATGCGACCCAGTAATTAATTCATTCGCCCCGGAGGAGGCTGCAGCGGCGCATCGTTCGTTTCGCTTGTTTATCGCGACGACGAGTCGTTGGCATTTTACGGATGAAAATTCATGAAAGGACGCCTCCGCTCCGGTCCGGGACAAGTATAGACTGTCCCACAAGAGCGTGTCGACGATATTTTTGTAAATATTCATATATTTATAAAAAAATTTATATGTGTCGAACGACGTACGGTGTATGTCCTGATGCAACATGATGAATTTTCGTATTTTTATGGTTCTACGATATATATTCTGAATAAAAACGGTATTATTTAATATCTTACTCAATCATTTTTTGATGACATTTTTTGAAAACAGTGCGTCGTCGGCCGTGCGAAGGGGATAGACGGCGTACCACTATCGGGTCGGAAGGGCTAATGCGTTCTTACTTAGTAAGGGGTCCAATCTCCTCCATTAGCAATTATAGCTTGGCATCGTCTCGGCATACTTTTAACAATTTTCTCAGCGTACGCTACAGGTACGCTACAGGTACCTCTATATCTTCCGAATTCCGAATATGGTGTATAAGAGTTCTTATTTTGGTAATATGTTTCCCTCTCAGCTTGCCCTTCATTATGGGCCACACATTTTCTATTGGGTTTGCATCAGTTGATTGGGATGGCCAAGGTTAGTATGGTGATGGCGCTTTCCACTTTTCATTTCGTACTAAATTGATGGTTTCGCGTACGCAGCACTCATCTCGGAAAGCTCTGTTCTTTTTACTGTCAGAAACAAAACTGACTAATATTCAGCCAAGGCGTATTAAAGATATCGCCGACACGCTCTTGTGGAACAGACTGTATCTTCTCTCTCTCTCTCTGTGGCGAGATATGCAGACGACCTTTCCCTGGTAATGCCAGTGGTCTCCATCGGGGAAATCCATCCTACCCCGGCGAAATTACCGGCTAATGACATTTTTTGCGCCCGTTCTCCCCGACTAAGGATTGCACTCCGGTCTATTTCTGACTAATCGAGAGATCTGGAAATCAATTTACCGTGTCGTCGCAAAATCCAATCCGCTCTCGCTTAAAACTGGGCCACCCGGCTGAAACATCCTCGGCTCGTTTAATAGGGGATAGAAGTTTGAAAAAGAAATCGGGCTCGCCGAGAACCAGACTTATCCAACAGATGCGCGAATTTTCCGCATAAAGAAACGTTGTTTTCTGGTCAATAACGATAGATAACGGCAACAGAAGCGAGACTGACAGACGGTGGCTGTAGAAATCTCGACACTAGAATTACCAGAGAGGTGAAAATGACCCACTTCAGATTCTATTGTTATTACTAGACTGCGGATCTTTATGCAAAATAAAATTTGTCTGCATCGATTACAAGATAGAGGAGAAATTATAGTATTGATATCTTCAATTTTTAAAATTTTCCAATAATTTTGAGTTTTATCTACTCAATTTTCCTATAAATGCGTAAGAGGAAATGCATTTCCTATAATTTCTACAGTCCATCTAAACACCGTGACTTTCGTCTTCTATTTCGATCAAATTTTTACAATGCATACATATAATTCTGGCATACAGATCTAGAAAACGTATTTTAAAAATCCATTCGGTGACTTTGATCGAATGCAGCATTAAAACATTTGAACGAATTTACAATGGAAATTGATAGTTCTGGGAGAAAGCTGGTCTCGAGATAAATAGCAGCATATATAGCGATCTTCAGTCTGCAATTTCGATTATCGATGCAGTCATAGACAACAGAACCATCTCGTCTAATTTCTGAAATTGATGAGACAAGTGTCTGGAGAATTCGACCGGTTCGACAAGTGATTAATTCGCGTCATTGGTTGCGCAACAGTGATGCATCTGGTACGCAGGTGATTCGAGGTTATAAATCAGTTGCTGGTTGCACGCACGCAGAAGATCGTGTTCGTATTCAGCGACAGGATTATTGCCATGATTCTTGGTGGATTCGCTGACTGGGCGTTTTTGATCGACACGTGTCGCGTTCGGCAGCTTCGTCACGATCTTATTTGGCGAATTTCACGGCCGGGATGGGGAGAAGTACTGGGTGTCCTTGCGACGAAATTGTCTACGAATCCTAATTGAATTACTTCGGATAATCCTATGTGTGATTCCGCTGGCACGGCCGGATTAGGCATCTCCGCCTCCACGTACCGAAATCCAATTTGCCCGGGTCCCCGATTATCTGTTTTCAGTGCGTGTCAGCACGTTGGAACATCGCGACTTCCTCCTATTCGCGTGCGATAGCAAACCGCAGGCCTATCCGCCAGCCTAACCGCCGAGAAACGACTCGCCGATGAAAATATTAACGCTAGAGGTAATCTGCACACCCCGCCTTATTTTTCTATTTCTTCCTAAAATCTGTGATTCGTACCTTCAATTCTACAGAATTCAATTGTGATAACTAGACTCCTCTGGATCTTTATGCAAAATAAAACGTTTGTGCATCAATCGCAAGACAAAGGAGCTAAATATAAATTTATATTTTTCATTAATAATTCTAATGTACTAGAAAAATAATAATATTAATACTCTTAACACTAAACCTACCGCGAGGGGTCAAATGACCCATTTTAGATTTTTTATTTGACAATTTTTGAAATTCTAAAGGTGTTTTCACACATGGGACTTTATTGAATATATTTTTTGACTTCAGTATACATTATAGTAAAAATCGCACAAAATATAAATAAATTTAATTTTGTTATTTTTCTAATACTGTATACATCGGTCACTTTTGATGGTCGGTAGGTTTACTGTTAGTCTTCTAATCTTTTCACCGTTTCAAATTGCACTCTACTCATTTTTGTCATAAATGCATAAAATCCGAAGTCTAGCGATAACGGACGGAAATAAAAGAAAAACGTTCTTCCCCGCATCGCTTGTTTCGCCGTACATACGCCCATCGATGCGATAAAATTTCTGCTCGTATCGTCGGCTCGCGGAGGAATGCAACCGTACGCGCACGTAATGATTCATGCCGCTTTTAATTCGATGGGTTACGAGTCGAGCGGCATGAATCATTCGAGCAAAACTGGGCGCAATTGGCTCGAACAGCTTTTTACCGAATGGACAAGAATTTAGCTCCTTAGAAGTCTACCTGATGAGCCTCATTAAACACGAAGAATGAAAAAAACATTGATGATACCAACGTTATTTTTAATGCTGTAAAGTCGCGGGCCGCTGTCTCTGCAGGGTGATTCTGGGAACTGTATTCTTTTTTTCAGTAAAAATAGAGAAAAATGATAGAGGAACAAAATCATATGCCATAGTACGTCGTAACTTCCTACGAGTTTATTTTTTATATGTACACACACCGATGCATTCTCTAGATGCAATTACACTTTCGTTGGTGCACAAGAATAGTGACGCAACTAAAAAAAATAGATTTTCCAGAACAGCCTTTTAAAGTTTCTTGTTTCCTGCAAGACTTGTCATGATCTTGGATCTTTAAAATTTTCAAATCTTTTTTGGGAGTAAACATTAGTGTTCCGATAAACTTGTGTGTCGATCTTCCACATAAAAATATGGGGATTTTGCTATACATTTTTACAATAAACTCGAAATTGGAACTTTTTGAGTTGTGTCACTATTCTTGTGCACCAACGCTGTATTCTTTAATGCAACCCAATTATTTTTTTGTTAAACCCATCGATCCCTTTTATTATCCTACGTATAAAAGTAGTAACCCAAGGTCATCGAAATGTCGATAGGTCACGAGATATTTAACATTTTGTGTATCAGAAACGTACTTTACTGTGTATAAGAAGTATTGAATTGTAGGAACTATTGCCGTGTTTACTATGTTTTACTCTGTTTACTCCAACTTTTTACATTTTATCTATTAGGATAGTATAAAGCCCGACTAAAGTAAATGGGGAATTCCCGCATTTTGTTATATGTATTGCGCGTTGTACGAGAATCGCGTTATATGAAAAATTCGTCCCAATATTTTTAGCGCGTTTTAGGAATTCGCTTTATTATTATCTACTGTTATTTATTATTCTCTATTTATTATTATCTACTGTACAACATTTTTGGGACATCCTGTATACGCTAAATTTCTATATTTTCTATGCTCACGCCTCGTAAAACAAAAATATGTGGCACGCGTGCATTTTGGTCGTCCGCACGTCCGCGAAGAGGAACGATCTCGGAACGAGTAGTTCGTACAACGGAAAAGACCTGCATTTCATCTAATCTGGTGCCGGAAGCATAACTACTTGGCTCTTAGCTGAAGGAATTTCCGTTTGGCTCTGGCTCACAATGCCGCATAATAGTTTCTGCCGTTCTCGAGCAGCGCTCACGAATTCTTTCGAACTCTCGCGTATCTTCGGCGTTGTACAAAATAGTTTCTACTCGACGGGGCGTGTAGTAGCTTCTCGTGTTCCGCCATGGTGTTCCACGGGCGCCACGGTAAAAAGTTTTATCTCTCGTCGGCTGATAAGCACCCGCGACTCATTATTCCGGCAGCGTCGAGAACTGAACCAGGTCAACGGGCTCGCGACGAGTACGCGTCGCGTGCAGGTGGATGCTGACGGCAGGGGACGCAAATTGTTATCGGCAAAACGTCAAGTCCAATCAGTCGCGGCGAGATATTTCGACGGATCGTATTGTAGGTTTTTCGCGTCGATACGCCTGCAAACGCGTATCCGGACAGGGAGGGAGAGCCGATTCGGCGACGAGTTCACCAAGTTGTGCGAGAGTCGCCGAAATCCCGACCGAAATTAGCATTTGAAAGCAAATTGCAAATACCGAACTTTAGCGTTAGTAACCTCTTCCCTAGTAACCTCTTACCGATTTAGCTTTCGTAATCTCTTCGCTATCAAATAATGTTTACACTGTCTTAAAGTGGAATACGGCGAAAAGCTAAATATTTCACATTTCCACTACTGTAAATCGAGTAATATGTTATTAAAAATACGTGTGTTTTGAACATGTATTTTGAATTCGTCTCGATGTCCTCTAAATACAGTAGAACCTCGATTAAGCGGCTTGATCGGGAATGGATAATCGAAACCCGAGGGACATAATTAAAATGTACATTATATTCCAAAATAAATTTTTTATTTTTGAAAATTTTTAAACGCATAGCTGTTTATAATCGGGATCCGGTTAATCGAGGTCCTACTGTATGGGAAAAAGAAAAAATATGTGGTCCTATTTGTTATACCCAAGGTGATCTCGATTTCGCCATGAAAACAAACTGTTTTCGACATTTTTTTTACTGATATCTGTTGTTGTAAACTTTTTTTATCAGATGGCTGTAGGTCGATGAAAAATCGTGCGTCGCATTACAGGTAGTGATGGGATCTGAATCACTTCGAATCGATTCGATTTAATATTTACGACAAAAAATTCGAATCACTTGCAACATAATTCGAAGCTTAGAACTCTTGAAACTCTTGGACGTTTTGAAAGTCTTCATCATCTTGAAAATCTTGAGAGTCTTAAAACTTTGGAAGATTTGTAAGAATTGAAACTCTTGAAATGTTACATCTGGGATGAATAACAGTATGAACGTACCAATATTATAAAAAGTATAATATTTATTAAGATTATCAAGACTTAAAATTTTCAAGACTTCGACTTTCAAGAATTTCTGCTTTCGAATAAATATCGAATTGATTCGATACTCTGTGGTGATTGATTTGTTCGAAAACTTGCAAGACAGAGTATTGTATGCCCATCACTAGTTACAGGTAACATCCTGTATATCGTATTCAATACGTACGCTTGGGCTTTTATGAATGAACAGTATCGCCGCTCGTGAGAAATTGCTCGCGCTATCAATTCACTTCGTTGAACACTCGATAAAAAGTAAACGAATCGTAACGGTGGTGTTTTGCAAGTTGACGATGTCTCGAATCGTTCAATATGGGAACATCTGTTCGAGGAGTCGCTCGGGGAATCAGCTGCTAAATGAGTACATATCAGAGACTATCGGGAAGCCGTTGTGTAATCGTTGCAAATTCGCTGTCCGTTCCAGACTTCCGTAAACTAGAGTTGGCGCTGGCTTTCTCGGTTTATAATTTCTCGAAAGTTTAATTGGTTCAATGGCTGGTTCTATCGGCGGCCAATCGTGTTTCAGGGAATCTTGAGAAGGCTTGTCGGCATCGCGGCGCTTTTCGTAACGCGCCGATGCGATTCCGTAATCCTTCGCGCACTTACATAACCGCACGTGTAACAAGTGAATTTATTTTTCCTCGGGTCCGACTGTTCGGTTCGTCGATACGCGATTCAACAAGCTTGTTTACCCGTCCACCGAATTATGACGCAAAACCAGGATATCCCTGAGGAATTTATAATTATTATTACACGCACAATATAATAATTCCTCGGGCGCCGATTAATTCGAGATCCTATTAAATCGAACGGTCTCCGGTGATATCCACCGAAACGAATCGAAAAGAACCGTATGTCTAATCAATAACAGAAGCGACCATAATCAAGTCAATTAGACTGTGTGTGTGTGCGCGCACGTGAAAACAAGCCGGGAATACAATTTGTTGGAAGCTCCGTTCTCGAGAAAATCCACTTTGCGAATCCGCTGAGCAAACGTGCCTTTGTAGCCGACCGGCTAATGTGTCTGACCGCTGCCGACCGTTTCCACTTGTAACAAATATCGCCGACGCTATCTGTTTCCATCGCTCTTATTATTATCTGCCACAGTAATTCACGTGAAATTATTGTTGAATACAAATAATGCGAAACCTTTGTCGATTGTAACAAACGCTCGTGAATTCGACAATGGGGCGAGACGATAATTAAATCGTGTTTGTGCGAAGGCGCGTGCTTGAACAATTCGTTAAAATCCACGTTCTTCGGTGCTGTCGGGAAATAGTCGATCAAAATTGCGAACTGCTTGTTGACCGAATTATCTTGCTGTGTGTTGAAAATGAAAAATAATATCGAGACTGTAGATTTGATGCGTTTATCGGAAAAATCGGTACGTACAATTCAAAACAGTGAACATTATTAACCCTTGTGTAGTCAACCAAAATGTACAGATTATTTAAAGCCTTTCTGTATTTAACATGTTTGCACAAATTCTCATTATAAGACTATAAATTAACCCTTTGCACTCGGACCTATTTCAACTGGAAAATTAAAAATTTCTTTCGACCTAAAACAATTCCATTCTATATTAATTCTTTTCTTTGTATGAATATGAAGTTGATATAATGCCTCACACAATACTTAAATGTTTAGTAATTGATTAGATACTAACATATTTAGTAATGTAAACAATATTTTGAATAATGGTACAGCAATTTTTAATGGCGTCCCAGAGTCGCTACTCGAGTGCTAAGAGCTAATATATGTATTAGCGAGTAAAGAATGGAGAAATTCAGAGAAATTTTCTAATATTTTTTAGAGGAGCATTAACAAATTGTTGAGAGTACATAAATAGGTACCCGGTTGACTACACAAGGGTTAAAACGATTTAAGGACGTCAATATCGTATGGGTGGTAGTTTATGCTCGCCGAAGATTATAATGGCGATTTAATTTTCTTTTTGACCAGATACGCGTTCTCCGATGGCCTGCCTATTATTACTTATGTCCCCCGAAAACCATAATAGCCGGGGTGAGCTCCTCCATATTGTCTGATCGGACACAGACGAACAAAAGCGAGTAAGTACGTTGGTTCTAAGAAAAGGCGGACATGAAGCCGGTCTACTGCCGAGGCCAGTCTAGGTTACAAAGTTAGTCGACCATTATTTTTGGTCGAGTTGCTCTGTCACGATGTGTATTTCGACCGGACCGCCAGATACAGCCAGACAACAGGCTGCTCCCGATTAAAATGCACGGTATGCGGAAAAAGCCTTTACGCCCGCCTGAACCCAGACCTTTATAATTGATAACGTGTTTAGCGGTGTGATATGACCAGCGTTATCGCCGCGCGCGCGGATTTCAGAGGCGTTAAACCTTTCCCCCAGGTATATTTTTACGCCCGGTGCATATAGACATCGTCCCTGTAACAGATATCTTAATTATCGTTCTTTTTATAGAGACGTTGAGCGTTATCTTGCGCAAGTGAATTCTCTCAATGCAGAAAAATCGCAGTGGGACAGTAACGGCCCCATTCGACTCGACAACTGCCACGACTTTTACTCAAATCGTTCGCGCTGCAATACACGATAATCTGTTCGATATTTCTACCTCTCTCAGCATACTTTTCTCTGACAGTATTTCATCAAAATTGTGAATGTACCTGTTCAAGAGTTATTGTTCAAGTGTTCGTTCAATATGAAATACAAAAAACATCTTTCTCAAATTTAAGGGACTAGACTCGTTTCCAGGATTCCAAGGGTGCAGGATGCGCCTTCTCATTTCTCAATAATGCAAAGATGGGGTTTTTCAAAAGTCTTATTTTTACGTTTACGAGGCGTGATTTTCAATTTGTATTTCATTTACTCAATTTTACTATATAAATGCATAAAGATCCGTAGTCTACTTATGACGCAGACATCGCGACGCGATGAAACGCCGAGGTATTCGAACAGTTCTCTCGGAAAACAATTCACTCCTCCGTTCGCGGGGGCAACCACTCGATAAATCATGGAAGTGCTCCGTTTCCGTGAGCCGGCCAGCTATTTTTATAATCGACCGCGAACAATCGCGACATTCTGTCCCGTTTTATTTTCGGCGACGCGGGTGGGGGTTGCGAACTTCTTATTCACGGCTTTGTCCGCTTCCTTTCACACTTCCGTGCACTTCAAAGAAATGTATTTTTACGTGAGCATCGACGGCTAGACACACGTGCAGCCGAAACAAGCGTCGGCACATGGGCTCATGAGCGATGCTTCGCTCGAGAAGCTGGCCAAAGTATAGAATTTCAGACGGTTTTCACTAGAACTGGAATTCTTACGGTCTTGGAATTCGAATGTCTTCTCTGTAGACTGCGGATTTTATGGATTTACCAAAGAAAATCAATAGGTTATACCGTCTGCCAAGTGTTCAAAAACAATTGACTTGGACAATTTTTATTTTATTCTTTGTGTGGAAAAACTGTAAGTTTATTAACATTGTTTGTTTCTTAGTTATTGAAATTATAAAGACGTTTCCATTAGAAATTATTCAATACATTTCTTTATTCGAGCACGTGTTATTATAAAAATTGTGAAAAATCGAAATAAATTTAGTCTTGTAATTTTTATAAAACAATATATGTATATCCGATACATTTTGTGCCCGGTACCGTTTTGTGTTGGAACTAAAGACACGCTGAGAGACACGTCTTTACAGTTCGAAAGAAACGTCGCGAATGAGGAATGCTCAAGCCAAAAACAGAAGAGCAACAGTCTCATAAACAACCGTCCCATGCCGGGGACAAAATATACAATATACAATGTATACAATATACAATGTATATTGACTGTAGATATAATGTGTATACAGGTCAAGAGCCGATTCAATCGATCCTTCCTTCTAAAGAAGTAATAGATTGATTTTGTTTTTTATTTATGAAATAAATTCCAACACACATAAAGATCCACAATGAAAAATAAAACATACATACCTCGAAAGTTGAATTTCGGCCAGCTTTTCGAGAAACCGCAACATTGTAAACGCGACGTCCTCCTCTGACGTTCACTCGACTCGCATACGTAGTCCTGGCGCAAATATGTCTTTCGACGTGACGCAAGAAAAGAAACCGGAACTGACGCGGTATGGCCGTCGAACGAACACGTCCGTGACACTTCCTGCGAGCCACGGGCTAGAACCGAAATTTTACAGGTCAGTTATTTTTACGACCCGGTTGCAAGAACGCTGCAACTCGCGGCGTTCATCCCACGATCGGACGTTCCTTGTGTGACTTCCGGTTAGAAATGGATCGCGACGCCTCCTTTCAACAAATGGGATTCATTTCTCGTTCTATTTTTATGTGGAACAGATGCAGATTCTATTTTCTATCAGTATTATGTTGGCGACATGCTTCTCATTCTCATTACAAAAAGATTTATAGATGTAATTGTTCAACTGCGGATTTTATTTGAAGAATATCTGTATATTATCTTTTCCACTCTCACTGAAATTATTCAAATATAATTTGATTGCATAGCATATACAAGAAGTAGCATCAGAAGGTCACAATTAAACGCACCAGCCGACTCCTATTCGCATCGATAGCGTCACAAATCAAATCAGCAATTGTTTCAAGGGTACAGGAGCATTTACAACACCGAGTAAGGCTATTATCACAATTCTCTACAGCTTTTGACATCCTATCATGACACCAATGTTTCCACTCTAACACGACGTCATTACTAAGGTTTAATAATTCTGTCGATTGAATCCGCCGTTTTTATACCAATTTCTCAGCAAATGAATACCATGCATTATTTTATCGCTGTCGTCAACGCGAGTGACGTTGGTAGCGACCGTGTTAAATAAAGATGACTCGGTGAACTCGTAATCGTAGAAGTATTTGTTATTATTCTGTATAAATAGAGCATTCTAGTTCAGTATTCTATTAATACTAAATGGGGCTGCTATTGATCCTTGCAATCGGCCGACTACTCCTGCTTCGCATCTATAAATTAACCATTATTCATACCAAACTGTTCCACCAAGAGCTCTCAATTTTTCTCAAGTCAGTTTATTCGTTTAAATTGCTCCTACCAATTTTTATAACGCGTGTCATATAAATGCATAAAATCCGCAGTATTCATCAATATTCTTCTAAATTACTGTTTTATATTACACCTACTCATTTTTGTTATAAATGCATAAAATCCGCTGTCCATTATAATCAGCAACGAAGGGGTAGAATGAGAGCATATGTAAAATAATTTTTACAAGCACATATGACAAGATAGCAGTTGCTTAATGGAAAAATGCGGCGAGCGAAATCCTCGGCGTTTCTAGGAGAACTCTCGAGAAAATTCCGGTTTTTTCCGGCAGAGCTTGAACCTCGATGTTCTCGTCAGATCGGAGCGTACAATCTCGAAAGTGTACACTTTGGGTTAGTGGAGCATGACACGGGAATTCCAATCTTTCTAATTACTTAGGCTCCGGTGGCCAACACCTGGAGAGAATTTTGCGCCTCTCGTCTCGTCAGTGAAATGAAAAACTCGCCGCGGCGTCGGCTCGAAAATAATTTTCCCGGGCGTCAATGGGAAGCGAACTTCGTAAATTACGATCGGCACGTGACCGGGCGCCATCGACTTATCCGAATCCATCGGACCCGATCGGCCTCCGGTGCACGGTCGATCGATGGATCCTTTAATTATTACACACGTCCGCTGCTAAAAATAATCGCGACCCCTTTCCCCGGATAGCCCGAATCGTTGCACTGGAGAAACGCTCTCGAAAAGGATCGATCGATCTCGCGACCGGCTTTCGGTCTTCCGGAAGGGAGGCCGGCACCGGAAGCGGGACTGGTTTACCCTTATACGCGAAGACAGCGTCGCTCGTCAAAGGAACAGCCGGTGCAACGGAAAAGTGAGAGTACACACGACTACCTTGAGCCTGATTCCATCAGTCCAGTGGGCGCAGATATTTATTTTATACACCGGGTGTCTTGAAATTCCCGTTGCTCGCTCTCGTCTCTTAAAGCATTTCTTTGTACCGGTTAATTGTACTGTGCATTGTCAGCTCATTTTTTTTAAATCGATTCTCTTCGGGAGAATCGCTTTCTTTGAGGTACCGCCAAGATTGCCGGGACACCTTATTGTCCGACAGACAATCGGCTCGTTATTCCTTGCTGATCCGATGTTCGCGCTGCACGTGCACGTTGTTATTACAACCACCGACGTGAATTGTTACCCTTCTGAAATTCATGCGTTCTACGGGGAGTTCGAAACTGATAAAACCATTTATCGAGTTAAAGAGCATTTTATTGGACGATCTAGAAACGTTTAGAAATTCGTGGAAACGTTCCGACTTGGAATTCGTACCGGGAAATACGGATTAAAAATTTTAATTGAAATTAGACTTTTTTTCATATTCTGATGAAGTAAAACATACACTTTTGTCTCCTGTAAATTTCTAACGGCAACTTGTATATCCCCGCAAAGCCTCTATCCGTTAAGTTATTCGCAACTGGAACTACTAAAGTTATCGTATCTCTTTGTAAAGTGTAAACTTTATAACTTCGTGGACGCTTCCCTTCACGAATGAGCACCGTTCTTCTTGAAACTTCAGGACCATCGATAACAGTTCTTTTTTTTCTACCTGAGACCGCGCCCCCTTTAGTAACTAGCTTATCGACGATACAGCGACGAAACATTCAATGAACCGTGTCCGCATGTTTTCCTCGATCGTCCTACATCGAAGGGTAATTCAAAATGTCGACCTTTACCATTAAACAGTTCTCATGACGAAGTAAACGAAGCCGCAGCGAATGGAAAACGGGTCCCATGGAAATCACCGACACAAATTTCCCAGACACGGTTTTCACCGACAACATTTTACCGACTCCAGATTTGACCGACAACAACTTTGGCCGACAACGCCTTTAACCGAAAACGACTTTGATCGACAACGATTTTGACCGACAACGAATTTGATCGACAACGAATTTGATCGACAACGAATTTGTCCGGCAACGATTTTAGCCGACGATAGTAATAACCAACAGTAACATAATACTGTCGTCGACTAAAGTCGTTGCCGGTCAAAATCGTTGTCGGTCAAAATCGTTGTCGATTAAAGTCGTTTTCGGTTAAAGGCGTTGTCGGCCAAAGTTATTGTCGGTCAAATCTGGAGTCGGTGAAATGTTGTCGGTGAAAACCGTGTCGGGGAAATTTGTGTCGGTGATTTCCATGGGACCCATGGAAAACAAGGACGGTTTCCAATGCACACGATAGAATTTGAATAATACTCTCGGTTCATTAGTCATTGTTCACAATCTTTGTTCTACGCTTAGAATTCTTATCTTTGTTCAACGATCACGGACTACCGTGATCTTATCTATTTTTCATTGTTGAAAGCGTGTTTAACTAAACCGGCGAACATAACGAAGGCATGAACGACCGGGTAAAAGTATATAAATGCTTTCGATTCAAAAGTGATAATATGATACTGTAACAAGAAGAACCCTGCGCATATATCCCCTGATTTTCACTTTTCTCGCCAAGAATCCGGTCCCTAAGCAAATGCATCCATCAACCACCTATGCAACAGTTCTCTACGACTTCCGCGAGCCTAGAACCAGTTGCTGCACTTCCTGGTGCATTCCAGACCACGGTAGCGGGGGTCTCGGTTGAAAAGGAGGTCGCCATTGCTTCGAATACTCTTCCACGGTTTGCCAAAGCAGATCTGGTTGTTTTCTTTTTGAAATCTCGACGTTAACTGTTGATGGTTTCTGTTACAGGGACGCGAGATGCATCGGAGGGTGGGATACAGCAACTACGATGGCAAGATCGCCGGCCTGTACGACCTGGAGGAGACACTCGGCCGCGGTCATTTCGCCGTCGTGAAGCTAGCTAGGCACGTTTTCACCGGCGAGAAGGTCGCAGTGAAGGTCATCGACAAGAGCAAGCTCGACGAGATCTCGAGAGCGCACCTCTTTCAGGAGGTGAGGGAGCGAACAGAAAAGCCTAGACGTTCTTTCAGCCAGGGGGATGCGGTGTGGTTGTCGGTTTCTCGCTCGTCGATACGAGCCACCGACGCCGTGTATCCTTCTCTTTCCCTCCTTTTGTTCCTAGCTGATTCCCCTCCGGCTGTCGCGTGAATGAGAACGCCCGGCATAAAGGAGGCCGTCGAGGAAATCGAAACGCATGCTAATACTCTTCCCTTACACCTCCTACCCGCCGCGCCGTGACGTGCTCCGTTCTCTCCTCCCTTCTGTGTTTACCCGAGTGCTGCTCGGCCTCGGCGGGGTGGTTTTTATTTTAACGCGAGCGATGTAACAGTCTGCGACTCTCAGACTGCTTTATCGACTGCCAAAGGACGTTGGTCTGTGCCGGGTTTCTTAACCCTTTACGGCCTCAGCGACTTCTTGCCATTCCTGATTACTCCACGCCTGCTTCGACGTTTTCGGACAGCATCGCACAGTGGGACAAACCGATGAATTCTGTGCCAAAATCAAAGTACTTTTCATAGAAATGAGATAGAGCGATGATTTTATTTTTAAATTGAAGCTGAAATATTGCAGAATATGGGAAAAATAGAGGAATAAACTTTTAGAATTTCAAGAAAATTGTGGTTTATCCAATACCATGTCCGGATATACCTTATTCTTATTTTTATCACGAGAAGTTAAAAAATTCGTTGACGAGAAGTAAGTTAAAAAGATTAAGAATTCATCCGTTTGTTGCACTGTGCGTCGCACAGGTTCATTGTCTTTGAACAATTAGGGATTTACTTTTTTCTGTAGAATCGACCACATTTCGGTTGTACCACCAATTTATTCTGTATATTCAAAGAAATAGATTTACTGAATATTCCCTTTAAAAAATAGCGTTTACCAGGAAAGCATGTTTCTACTGTCGAACCCGTTACGCGAGGAGGATGGATACACTTTCGCGTTTTGTTGTTTATTTATCTCGAGATTCCGATGCCGAGTCGTATCGCAATATTCATGGCAATGTAGATTACATTATAATTGCACTCGTTATGCGTTAAATCGTTTTAGATTCCTATCGTTTCGCTTCACTTGTGTTCGTGTGGGTACTCGTGGTTGAGAAATCATCTGATTTACTGGTTAACGCGTGGCTAAACTCCGGATGTTTATGCAAAGTCACGTTCTTTACAGAGTAATTTATGGAAGTGGCAGTTTAGATGGAGACATTGTCGCGTGTTCACATATTCTCTGATTTTATTTAGCTGCCTCGATTACGAACACATTAACCTCCACTATTTACCCATGGGTATTTGTGTTAATGCGTTCTGTCTTCTTCTAAATTCATTATTTATGCAATTAACCATTCTTCCATTTGGTTTTGTTTCAAATATTTTCAAAGATGATTTTTCAATGATTATACAATCCTCAGATCTTTGCGCTGCATGGATTAAATAATGAATTATTCCTGATTGCACGTTTCCATGTAATTTTCGGGCGGTGGACGCTAGAACCACGGACGATCAATGCGCACCTATTTTTAAAGTCGCTCGAAATCGCGCGGAATGCACCATTCTACGGTTGAGTCATTATTCGGAAACGTGAGGGCAATGGAAAATGTGTAGACGCGTTTCAGCAAAAATTTTCCCAGCGTTTCAACGCGTTCAAACAATTCTATTAGGATTTTCCTTTTGAACCAAACGGAAACGGTTTACGAAATTTCTTCTACGGTAAGAATTCTTTTTTAATCAGAGTGGAAAGTAGTCGAGATTGATTGCGATACCCGGTAGCCTTGCTAATATCGTGCATTCAGGTAGGAACCGGCGAGATTTCTCTTTGGCGCAAAGGTATCATTCGCTTCGTTAGTCATAGAGCGAGCAAATATTTCGCCGCGGCGATCGAGGATTAATTGGAAAGGATTTATCCGATTGCAGAACATATTGGTCGGAACAATGGTTCTATTGGGTTGTAACGTATGGAATCCCCGCTCGTAGGTGGTATTGTCCGCAGAGAAAATAAAATCGCTTGCCAACGATCGTTTTTGTTGCCACGACTGAAACGGCCAACTTGCCCGCGCCCCCATAAATTACAAAATTCTTTTACAACTGCCTACGCCTGCCCCGCTGCCGCAGAAGCTGCAAAACCGTTCCACATTTCATTGGAAACTTTTTCCAACAAAGTATCTCTCCACTCTCCCGTTGAATGCTACGTCCCGGTTTGTTTGCGCGCTCTCCGCGCAATGTTTATTCAGATTGTCAGCCACGAAGAGAAGCAAATCATCGACCGAACGAAAATGAGCTGTTTGCCCGGCCCTAATCACGTCCATCGAACACGTACACGTTCTTCTCTCCTCCTATAAATTGTTTCCGTTTTGAAGCGAAGAGACACCGACGCGGCGTGTCACATGTCGATGTACAGTGACAGCCGGCCGTGTGCTAAAACTGTCAATTTCAACCAAGATCTGAACTCGTTCGCCGTAGTCTCGATACATGTTATTTCACGATATTTCTGAAAAATTTCAAAAATCAAAGATTATTGTGGCCACAATTCATATCTTGAAATCAATGATGAATTATTGAAACCAATGACAATGGTATAATGGACTTTATAAAGGCCAACACTGTACTTCTTTATTAAAAATATTGAATTTGTATATATACAACTTGTAAAATATTCATAGTATGTATTCATAATATTCATTGATATTCGGTATATCCAAGAATTGAGAAATATCTATAGGATACTCTTCTCCTTTATTGGAGCATGTTTTCCTCATACTGATTGTGAGTGCAAATTATGGTAGGCGAACTAAACAAAATATTGTTCAGTAACACTCAAAGTTTCTCTTAAAAACAAAAATTACTGCTTGATCTCGATCGACGGGAAACTATTTCGTTGAAAAAGCATAAAATTTAGATGCGTCTCGTATTGTTAGTTGTCACAGCTGTAATAAATAAAATAGAGTAATAAAATCAAGATAAATATTGACTCGAAACATAATTAAGTAGCATTAACAATGGTAGAGAAACCCACATAGCTGATAACAGATCGCACAGCAATTGTTAAGTATGGCTGGAAAAGCCGATATTGCAAGAATCTCAACTTTGGACTCGTCAATCTCTGACAGCATTAAATTCCAAGTGTTGCAATTAGCGGCAAAATAAGCCCTATTAGATTATAAATAAAGTACATTAACGTGATTAAAACGTCTTTATCCCCAAAAATGTCGTAGAAGAGAAAAGAAAATTTATATTTTCTGTATGGCTACATTTATTTTAATGCTTAAATATTGATTACAAACGAATCAAATTTTATTTCATCGGAAAAGAAACACATAAAATTCATATTTGTTTGACTTTGTTAAAATCTTCACGACTAGTCTGACTCGTTAAAATACGGGAAGGGGTTAAGCAAATTTTTCAAATTTAGATAAAAGTTTTTTCTGTAACCGACACTTCGAGCACCGAGCATGTATCGAGGCATTGCAGTGGTTGGATCGCTCGGCTTCCTACGAGCCTAATTTCCATCGTACCACGTTGAAAAGTCTAACGACCGATTGCGTAAGATCCGTTCGACGGCCATATCGCGTAGGAAAGATCTACGGAACGATTCCGCCTCGAACCTTGTAGATCTCGTTAAGGTCAACGAGATAATAGCGCGAGAGGTAGGGGAGGATCGTGCACAGAGAGGGGAAAAAAAAAGAAAGGGTCGTTGACCAGTTTATGCCAGCCGCATTGCACTGTACCATCTTTCTTTGTTTGCCCCGGCCAGGTGAGATGCATGAAGCTGGTGCAACATCCGAACGTGGTCCGGCTTTACGAGGTGATAGACACCCAAACGAAGCTCTACCTGATCCTGGAGCTCGGCGATGGCGGTGATCTCTACGATTACATCATGCGGCACGATAGCGGCCTCAGCGAAGAGGTAATGTCCCGATCGTAACGACTTCGCGAATGAAGCCTTCGCGATAAATTGATAATAACACGTCTGGCACGGAAACGATAAAAATATTCGACGCCCTCCCGCCGGCCATTGTAATGGAGTGTTTTTCCTGTCTACGCGGTCTTATCGCGTGTATCGTCGATTAAACTCGTAATGCGAGAGAAGAACGATGGAATGTTTTAATGGCCCTTCCGCGCGTTTAGAATGAATGAAACCGTGCTGCAAAAACAACAAAGAGCGTCTGTCGTTGCGACTACCCGCGGTGTTTGATACGGAAAGCGTTTTTCTTAGTGGGAAAGATAATGGCGTTGATTAAACTCGTTGCACGCGAAAGACATGCAAAGGTTGATGCAAATTTAATGGTCGAATTTGAACGAGATCCCTGAAAGTGCTAGAATTTTTGCACAAGCTTAAGGCAAGGTGAAGACTCGACCATTAAATTCGCAGAACGAAAACGGACTTCCATTGATAAACCAAAATCCAGATCAACGAATCTGATTATTCTAATAAATACAACTTGTGTTGACCTACTAAGAGCACTCTACATACACTGCAACATACGGTTTTCTCTTTTGTCTGTAAGATAAGGGATGTAAAAATCGAAGAGGAAGTAAGATAGGAAAGAAGAAACTCGACGTTGCAACAGTCGTAATAGGTGTGTTCATCGGATTCCTATAAACTACATTCAGAATTCTTCTTTCGAAAAGTAATTGAACGTAACGCAGTAATTTAGAAAAAATTTCGAAGCGCACAAAAGCGTCCTGGATCTCTGTAGAAAAATGCTCTGCGAGGAAATCTAAAACGGCGATAAAACGTGCTCGGTGAACAATCCGGCGGATAAGTTCGATCGATTCTTTTTCCTCGGAGGAGAGGAAGCCTCGAGTAAGGCAGTCCCTTTGTCGAAGGTACACTGATACGCTTTTAATCGACCGCAGGTGGCCAGGACCTATTTCCGGCAAATAGTCAGAGCCATATCGTATTGCCATCGATTACACGTGGTGCATAGGGACCTGAAACCCGAGAACGTGGTGTTCTTCGAGAAACTGGGCACCGTGAAGCTCACCGACTTTGGATTTAGTAATAGATTCTGCCCTGGCCAGAAGCTCGAAACTTCTTGCGGCTCGCTGGCCTATTCCGCGCCGGAAATTCTGCTCGGTGATAGCTACGATGCTCCTGCTGTTGGTACGTACGCTGGCTAAACAATTTAATCTCTTCCCAGTTCGAGGAACAATTTCAACTATGCCTTCAGCGAACTAAAAGTTCGCTCTTACACCGCTGCACAGTGTGGCGATTCGAGAGGTGCTAGCTGGACAAAACCTTCTTTATCATTTATGATACTAATGCATACAAAGTGTGCAGATATTGGAAATATTATACCCGTATAGATGTTTCTGCTTCTCCACATAACTTATCTATACAGGATTTCTCCAAAACATATTTATACAATCCATTAAGATGATTGTCTTACCGAAAATTCCTCGAAACTTCCAAAAATTCAGATCCGGAAATAGCGATCACTGTCATCACAGATTTCCGCATTTGAAAATTTTTACATGAAAAGGAAGTTTAAAGTCTGCTCTAATGCTACCAACAAAAATGTTTCCGTTTATTGCCTACTTTTAGCTTGTTGAATTAATTAAGATATTACAAAAATTAACTGTGGGATATAGAAAAGTAAGTACAAAACGTATTTGAAAAATATCGACCTCCTTACGAAATGTAGGAAAATATCAATTCAAAATGCTTACACAGTTCTGTCGATAAAAAAAGACTGGGAGTTTTGACAGAGAAATATTATTAATTAATATTAATATTCTTACTGTCTACATAGACGTTACTTCATATGAATAGCATATCTATTTTTTACGGAATTACGTTAATGAGTTTCGTCCAGCTAATTAGCATTGATCGCAACACACACTGTGCGCTATTGATTCGTTTCACACCGTTTTTCTCGCTCGCGTTTTCAGACGTTTGGTCCTTGGGGGTGATTTTGTACATGCTGGTGTGCGGCCAAGCTCCATTCCAAGAGGCGAACGACAGCGAGACCCTCACGATGATCATGGACTGCAAGTACTCGATCCCGCCGCACGTTTCCGAAAGCTGTAAACGACTGATCGCGAAAATGCTCGTCCGAGAACCCGAAGGCAGAGCCACGCTCGAAGAAATCGCTGCGGATCCATGGCTGGCAATGGGCTCCGACTCTGATCCTGTGGAAGCGTTGCCACTTGTCTCCCGGCAGCAGGTCTCCGACGATCACCATAATCATATAATCACAAAGATGGTTAACGGTAACATCGCCACCAAAGAAGAAATATTGGAGTGAGTAGAACTCATTCGAATAACGATGATCGACCCATTTCTCCATTGTGAAATGTGTTAGAGCCTCCTCTCGAAATGATCGCGTCTGGAGTCCCGCCACTTATCCCATTCAAAGTGTCAATCGATCATACCCTCCGGTTCATATAAGTCACCGGACACTTATTCAAATTTCGATGCAGACGATTTTGTTGTTATTAAACGACCTACACTACTGTGCAAAAGAAAGACGCACCCAGTATGATTATAAGATACAATGACAAACAATATCTTCATGTAGAAATCGTATCGTACAATGATTGATTTATTGCATTTAAAGTATTAGATAATCCGCAATAACACATATTCTCAGAACTATTCAATTAAACAACGGAGTCCTTTTTCAAAACTTACTGTGTTCTTATTTGATTCTTTACCCTTTTCTATTAAATATGGCCGGGTGCTTCTTTCTTTTGCACAGTAGTGTATATTATCGAATAGAAATGGTACTTACTAATCTTTTCTAATGTAGAGAACATGCGAATCAAATCCGACTGAAAATATCCTATATTTTCTACATTTTATAATAATTATTATTCTTATATTTTGTAATTTTTCAAATTCGGAGCTGTCCACAATCATCCCACAATGTCTAAATCTCTTTCCTCCAACTTTTATTCAAACAGTATCTGTATATATTTAATTTTGCATTTAAATATTATCGTACAAATCTGATCAAACCTTGTATTCTTTAATTACCATTTTGTTGAAGATAAGTTAGTGTCCGGTGATTTATGGACGGGAGTGTGTACTATGTATATGTACCACCGTACATAAGTATGCGAACACTTGATGGAATCTGATCAAGTGCTTCTTATTGTTGTAATATGGACGCGCGAGAAATGAACCGTGCGCTATACTGTGGCTTCGATGCTTATTTCTTAATTGGTATCGAATTCTGAACCCTTAAAAATTACTTCGTCGTGATTACGCCTATGCTGTGTTTTTTTTACAAAGTAGTGAATAAACAAGTCTAACGTAATTTTCCATTCGCAGCGCTCTGGACAAGAACGAGTACAACCACATCACGGCGACGTATTTCCTGCTGGCTGAGCGGAAGCTGCGAGCTCACCGTCAGGAGCAGGTGCAGAAATCTCGGCCGGAGATCTTGGATGTGTCGGCCAAGTAAGCTTATCGTCGTTAGCTTGTAGAAAAGTCTGAAACAATTCTCGTCGGTAGTTCGTCCTATACCTAACAGCTTTTGGTAATTTTCAGTCGACAGGACGACGCGACGCCGAACCTACGTACGGAGCAAAACTCGTTGAGTACGGTGAACCAGTCGTTGCTGAGCGTACCCCGGACGCCGGGTGAGGTTCCGCAGGTATGTATCGCATGACAGCGCGCCCTGAGGAGCCGCTCGTCTATACGTAACAATGGCAGACGCTGAGAGCTCTGCCAAGAAACCGTTCCTCCCGTGGGAAAAAAAGATGTCTGTTCTAGTTCCAGAACGTCCGCACGCGGAAATGCAGTATCGTGCAGGAGGAGGAGGACGAGGACGAGGACGACGTGTCTTCGTGTTCGGGTCGAGACGAGGGCAGCAACTCCGCGCTGAACTCGTTCAATCGGCGCGGCTCACGCTCCGAGGGCAAGCTCTCGCACATCCTGCAGGACCGGCTGTCGCAGCTACAGGAGAAGCCGAGTCTGAAGACGCAGTGGGTCGCGCCGAAGGATGTCAACGTCGTTCCCGTTATCACTGACGCGGAGGAGAGGCTGTCTAGTCCGATCAGCGGGAATGGCAACAATGACGTGTCGCCGTCGGTGCATCTGAACCCGCCGGGTAGGCCCCAGCCGAGCAACATATTCGAGAAAGTACCTGCGGCGACGAAGCTCGACTGCACTTACCAGGAGAACCTGAAGAACCGACTCGGGGACTCGCCTGGTTGGCAGACAAGAAAGCAGACCGCGACGGAGAGCCGGCCGTTGTCAGTGACGGAGTGCATGAAACCGGTCGGTCCCGTACCACCCAACAAGTGGAGGATGGGGTCGCAGCACCGATCGGCTTGCTCTTCTCTGGACTCCGCGTTACCACCAAAATCGTCCGACTCTAGCACGACCAACCCTATCACCACCACGATCTTAACAGAGTCCTCCACGGTGTCCATACCGCTTCATCCCGTGGTTCTAGGCGATAATTCGCTAATGACGACGCCCAAGTACAAGACGATGCCGTCGCCCAACAGCACGCCGACAACGCTGCTTCAATTGACATTGAACGAGATCCTGGAGGACGGGGATAGGGTCGCGGTGCCGACTTCGGAGAGCGGTAGCTCGAAGTGTCGCGTCGTCAGGAGTACAGGTTACGATCAGAAACGCAGCAAGTTCCACAAGACGCGCACCACTTCTTGCTCGAGCTCGGACGCCAGCGACGACGATAGCGAGAGTAGAAAGAAGAGGGCGCACAAATTGGGCGCGTCCGCGAAATCCTTACCTTCTAGACGCGACAGTCACGACGACTCGAGCGATTCTCAAGATCCTGGAGGGAGCGGCGGTGGAGGCGGAGGTGGAGGAGGCGTGGGAAACGGGGAGCACGCGGCCGAGCCTTCTTCGAACGAAACGAATCAAAACGACAGTGGAAACACGACTAACACGACCACCACGACTACCACGACGACTGGTGGTAGGCATCGTTCCGCAGAGAACCAGGTAATATTCGGTAGGAGGCATCGAACCGGTAGAAGAAGAGCCGGGGAGACGCGGTTAAGGGAGAGTCAGTCGTTGAATCGGATTACAGAGGTGCAAGAGGCCGAGGCGCCTCCAGCGTGTCACAATCAGTGCCACGTGTCGAGGAACTCAGGCGTGTTGGGGGTGCAGAGTATATCATCGTCGTCGTCCTCGGTATCGCAGAGTAGCACCGGGTCGCATAACATTACGCAGACAATATCTCACGCAGCGGCTACTATGCAGAAGGCCAAGGGTTTCGGACAGAGGTTGCTACAGAGCTGGTCCCTGAGCACCGGCAAATCCTCTCTGTCGTCGCCGTCGAACGGCCAGAACAGCTGCAGCCCAAACGGCCGGTGCAACAAGCAAGAGACGCAGAGGGATTGCTGCCAGAGAATCGAGATCTGTTGCGACGACAGGTGGGACGTGAACGGCGGTCCCGTAAATCAGATACCGTCCAACGACAAAGAGAACAGAAACGGTTCCATGAACAGAAACGACTGCAAAAACAGAAAGATCCGGCTGCTCAGTCGCTACTTCGCCGTGCACAAGAAGCTCTGCGTTCCGCTGCCAGGCTTGTTCGGGAAAGGACGATTGTACAAGGCTCGATCCTGTGGTAGCATCGCCCGTGATCGTGTCAGCCCTCCGTCGCCAAAGTCTATGCTGTTCTGCACCACGGCAGATGACAAGTGGCGGGAACATCGGCAATGGTGCGACGCGAAACATCAACATCGCGGAAGCGACGGTGACATCAATCAGAACCTGGGCCTCTCGCATCTGGTGCAGGAGAGCGTCGGGGTAAAGGGCTGCACCGCTCTGCCCGCTGTTTGTCACATTCACCTAGGCGATGCCTCCAAGTGCTGCAGCCTCTGTTGATGAAACGATCATCGCCGCGAACGGACCGACGCACGGTGTTTCGCGGACGTGGGTGGTTAGGACAGAAATCTAACTACCTCGGTCGTTACAAAATTTTTCTCCGAAGAGCAAGGAGAGATTATTCGTTGCATTAAGTTTGACAATCCTTCACCATTTCAGTCGCAGCCTTCATCGTTATATCGACGTTACACCACTTTTGCGTTGAACGGATCATTTGAGAAAGTGCAATTCGATCGAATTCGACTCTTCCAAAATAACAAATGGATATATTCAGTAAAAATTCCAAGCCTCGTTCGGTTAATAATATTTGATGGCGCAAGATTTCATCGATGTGACGATTCTTCGATTGAGTTTGACTCTTCTAGCAACAAATTTAACTGTATTCAATAGAGGTTCGAACATTTGGTTTTTAATAGTGTATATGACGCAAGATTCTCCGCCAATCTTACGCTCCGAAGTTACGGTTTCTGTCGAATAATCGAAACACCGTGCGGCGCACTATACGATTGAATGATTCGTCGATGAACGCGCCGCGCGGCCAGATGCAATGTTCCTTTGCTGCGATGGATTAACGATTACTTGCACGGAGCGGAGCATGCGGGGAAAGAGAGAGAGAGAGAGCGAGCGAGCGAAGGAGAGAAAGAAAGAGAGAGAGAGAGAGAGAGAGAGGCCACATGGTTATCACCAAGTGCAATCTATTTTCTAATAACGCGGAGAGACTAGTGGTTGCGTAAACGGTCAGCCGCAACGACGCAACGAGTGCGCAGACGGCGAAGGCGATTCGTAGAGTTAGAGAGCGAACGGATCATCCGAACGCGAGATTGTGGTAATCGTTAGCCACGACCCCGGTGATTACGCGCGGCATGCGTCAATGGTCAATGTATTCAACCGATTCATGGCTCATTCCCACCTCCTCCTCCTCCTCCTCTTCCTCTTCCTCCTCCTCCTCTTCCTCTTCCTCCTCCTCCTCCTCGTCCTCCTCGTCCTGCTAACCCTCTTTATCCCTCTCCAGCGCGCGCCTTGAACGATGCGTGTCGATGAGCACAAGGGTCGAGTCAAGAGGGAAGAAGAGAGCGTATCGATCGATCGGTCGCTCGCCGGGAAGTGTATCTAGTCCGTGTGAACAAACCTATATTGAATATTGCAGAGTTTATTAATATTATTATATATGATAATTAATATTATTATTGACTACGATTAATATTATTATTCATTATTTAAAAAGAACGTGTCACGCGAAACGAAATCGTGGTAGCAACGCAACCAAATCATTCTGACGTACGCGGATACCGAGAAGCCGCGATATTGTGGACGGTCTTCCTTTAGCTGTCCTCCTCCTTCCGCCTTTTATTTATCTATCTGCCCCTGCCCCCCCTATTTTCATTTAAGATCGCCGTAGTATTTTCCTACATACCCTCGCGGAACGCTGGTGGACTCATAAGGCGGACCACGAGCGATTCCAAAGCGAAACGACATCGAATTTGTATAATGTGGATATCGATTCGGCGCACGCATATATGAACTCGATAGAAACGTCGTTACTGGTGCTACATGCGAAGAAGAAAAACGATGAGAAAAAGGAACTTTGGTCTCTCAGGGGAGGATCACGGAGCCATGGAGCCTCGGTGTCGTGCCAGTTCGAATTCGATGAACCCTGGCAGCGAAGTATTATTACGATTTAGCGAAACTAGTTCCACGGTGTTTTGTATTCGGATCTGGCGTAAACATGGACAGTTGGTGTTGAATTGAAATTTTGAAACGTAGCTGACGTAGACGATCTCTAGATCCCGGAAACCCCACGAGTTCTCCTTTCGGAAGTCCTCGAAGCTTATACCTCCGCTCGGTATATTTAGAAGATGTTTCCCGTGCACACTGCTATCACTGTTGACTGAGAAGATACATTCTAGGACCAAACAGCGTGGAATATGGCAATGGAATAAGCTCGCATGGAAATTTGGAAAGGATGAATGGGAATAGCGACGTCCTGGATTCGAAGAAGCCAGCAAGAGCTACGAAATTTTGTATTCGCTTCCGTTGCAAGCTCGTCGCACCGTACAAGACTACGTTGCCATACAAATGGCAGTTGTTCGCGCTTGCCGGCTGAGTGCGCGACTCCATTGGCGTCGCATCATCCTCATCACTAGACTGCGGATTTTATGTATTTATGATGAAAATGGACAGGTACAATTTGAAACAGTGGACAAATTAAGTAGATTCAAGGACATCAGTGTATTAATTTCAGCTTAAGGGGGTAGACTCGTTTCCAGGTTTGAAAGGGCACGGGATATGCGATATTTTTACCGTTAAGGAGAATTTCCATTAATAAATCATAAAGCTGCGCATGTAGCTATTTTCATAAATCACGCCTCGTAAACGTAAAAATAGGACTTTTCAGAGCGATTGTGGCCAGGATTGATCTTTCATCCAGCGCTTTTGAATACTGAAAAATCCCATCTTTGCATTATTGAGAAATGAGAATCCCAGAAACGAGTCTATCCTCTTAATAAGACAATTAAAAGAAGAAAGAAATTTTTATTTGGCTCTTGTGTTTTGCAATCAATGCAAAAATTTTTTATTTTGTATAAAGATCCGCAGTCTACTCATCACCAAGAGTTTCGTCGGAGAGATCATGACTGGATAAGCGCGACGTTGGGTACGACGATCCATGGCGAATCTGAGCAATGCTTTCCCGGCGCGTCGATCATAAATCCTTACGGGCCGTGGAGTTTCTTGGATCCTGGGACTCGACTGCTTCGATGATCGGATGCAGGTCATTCGATATAATTCTCGCTTCGCGTTTCACACCCTCTTCTTTTATACGTGCGAGTGATCTATCCACTGAAGATCGAAAGAATTTCTTGGACGACATGAAAATGATATCTAGAGATTTTCGACATCGATGCTACGCCACTTAGAATTTGATGCGTCCGAAGCTACATTGACCACTTGAGTACTATATACTGCCTCTGTTGGGATCAGTTGAAGCCTGTTCTTTCGGTTCAGATCATCGAGGATCATTTTTTTTCTTTCATCATTTTGTTTGACGAGCGAACGTTACCTTTCCCCATCTTTCATGGAATTTTATACTGTCTCCATTCCACATTCATTCGTTCGAAGAAGACTGTGTACTATCTTGTAGATTGTTAGCGACGTAATCCGAAAGAGAGAAATAAATCCATATCAGGGTACAGGGAATAAATAACCTAGTAGTTAGACGATAGCTTGTAATACGAGGAGATGGGGTCGTAGTGGAACACCAATACAGACCCGATCGATAAAAAGAGACCAAAGAGTGTAGTTCTTATTTCACTTTTCGTCGAGGGTACAATTAGACGAGCATCAAGATGTCGAAAATCTCTGTTAGACTGAAATCGATAAAACTATCGCCGATCTTCAAAAAGTCTGCGCTGAAACAATGATTTACACTTTTTGGAAAGCACAATATTTCGATCTTCAAGCTCTGATCCTTCCTCGCGGAAATCGCATCCAGTGTGTGCCGAGCAACGTGTGCAGCGTGGTACAGCAATTCATTTGTTATACATCCCTGCGGAAGGGACGATCTTTATCAGTCGTCACTGCCGACGATCCCCGATTCTTTGATCCTTGCCTGACGGGTTGGTTTCCGCTTCCATAAAGACTGAATAAACTGTACAATAACCTTGGTTGCATCGCACATGACCATGACTCGGCGAGGCTTGAATAAGGCGACGCGATTCAGATCCTTGAAGCCGAACAAGCGGAGGATCAATCGCGCTCTCGAGTCTCGAGTCCCCGGAGGATCGTTCGAGCGGGTGCGAACGGGCATTAAGACGGTTCCGCTCGATGGAGACTCGGAGGTGAGCAGACCCATGACCCTTGAATCTCGCAGTGTTTAACTGAAAAGCCCCGGGAGCCAGCGACGCGCTTCGTCGCCGGGCATTAAGAGAGAGAGAGAGAGAGAGAGAGAGAGAGAGAGAGAGAGAGATATCATGGATTGCATGAAAGCTCGACGAGAATGTTATAATTCCGCGCGGCGGATATTTCTTATACCAGGGAGTTCCAACTTGTTTTCCTCCGAGAACCGCAAGGTCCCCACCATCAGTCAAATCTCTTCCCACTATTACGTACAGCCGTAGACTTAGTGGGGCGGCACAGGGGTGGGGTACGGTTGGAGCCCCTTAAGGGGATAGACTCGTTTTTCCAGGATTGCAAGGGTGCGGGATTTTTCAGTAGTCAAAAGCGCTAGATAAAAGCCCGATCTAGGCCGCGATCGCCCTCAAAAGTACTTGCATTATTTGAAATCATACAGCTGCGCATGTAATAATAATGTATATTACGCCTCGTAAACGTAAAAATAGAACTTTTGAGGGCGATTGCGGCTTAGATTGATCTTTTATCTATCGCTTTTGGCTACTGAAAAATCCCATCGCATGCATTGCCGAGAAATGAGAAGGCGCATCCTGCACCCTTGCAAAATCCTAGAAACGAATCAACCCCCTTAAACGCTTGCTTCCCCCACCAACGTTTCTTCCGTGTAGAGCGCACCCTCGTCGTGTTCGCTAGTGTTTCGTGTCTTCGTTGCTCCATCGTAAAAGCTCTTATTGGAAGGGGACACTGGGCGCTGTAGTGGGGACGGTCTTGTCTCAATTCAGACAAAAATGCCCGCCCCTGTTCTACGGCAACGATGAAGTCCAAGAGTGGGGGAAGTACCTAAACGGGGAAGGAGTCGCGTATAGCTCGCGAGCTACGTACATGTTGGAACTCCCTGTCTTATACTATTAGGTACCTTGCGGAACGGAGCTCCGAGTTGCGCAAACTGTTGTACACGCATACACACCTGCAGCCTAGCAGCCTGCAGCCTAAGTGCAGTCTACAACCTGCACGTAATCTAGCGAAGCGTCGCGCAAGTTGTACCCGGCAATCTTTCCTGCGACCTGGGCGACCTGTTAGCCCCGGCGGAGACTATCTATATGGTAAATAAGAGATATTTTTCGTGTTTTGCGAGGGACCTCCTCCCGCGCGCGGACTCGAGGATCGGTCGAGCCCGTTCGTTCGAAACGGAGGAGTGTCGCGCGCCTATTCTCCCCCAAGAGAAGCTGCTTCGCGAGGTGAAGCGCCGTGTTACGCTAACTCATGTTCGCTAGTCCCGTTGTAGTCGTCGAGGCGACGGCGACGCCACACATAGTACAATGTCCCGAGGTAATTTTTGTAAGTGAATCTTTTTTCCACCGGAACCAACGCGATCAAGCTGTACAACACGAGTCTACACACACAGAGACACCGCATACACGAACCTCAAACATATACCGCATACACGGTTCCGTCAAGCGGCCGTGCGTCTCGGTCACGGAAACGTAAAAGAGAAAGAATGAGAGAAGCGAAAAAGAATAAAACGATGAGCATACACATATGTACGGCAAAGTGTCCGCTTTAGATTTCGTAAATGTCGACCCAAGTTAACTGCCAGCTGAGTGTAACGAAACGATCCACTTGCGTCGCCCTAAAGGAGGAGCGATCCTCCGTCGACGGGCGCGCATAATCATTCATGCAATAACTGTGTGCCCGAATCGAATAAATGAAAAGTAACGAAATCGAGCATTCTGACGTCGCCCTGTCTCTGCTTCTGCTCCTCTTCTCCTTTTCTGTTCCCGGTTCTCCTGGATCGCTCGGGGCCATTTTGTTCTACCTGTTAATTATAGAATGAAAAGGATGGTAGAAACGCGACGCTGCGAGCAAGGTAATTAAATCTTCAGCTTTAACTCGGCGATCGTCCTTGCTCCGGAATTACGATTCTCCATAAAGACATTGCCGGAAACATAGTTCTCATAGTGTAATCATTTCTTTTCGAGGATTTGTACGTCCGCGGGGGCTGCCATGTTTTTTTTTCGAGCCGCGTGTATATTTACATCGTGGAAACTTCGGAGCATTCTATTCGAGCGAGGCGAGTCCCATATTTAATTAGAACTCTTTCCCTTGATTAACCCTTTGCAGGAGACGATTTACAGTCGCGGAATAGCGAGCATCATTTCAACATGATTTAGGAATCATTTGTCTGTTGTCGGTAGTTCTAGTGTAAATTGCGTTACAAGTAGATGAAGAAATAACTGAACCCACACAGGAAAACCATCCATAAATGGAGCAATTAGTCTTAGAGTATTGTCAACGACCATTGCCTCGCTGCAAGAACCGGTTCCCGTATGATCACCGAAGTTAAACAGCGATGGACGCAGGCAGTGCTTGGATGGGTAACCGCTCGGTACACGCCGGGGGTTGACCCCCCTGGGTACGCGCTGCGTGTTGTTGGCAAATATCATTACTACGTAGTTCCAGAGTGTTTTTATTAAAATTATAATACTATCGTTCAAGTATTAACGCGTACATAACTAAAACCGCAGGCGCTTCCGAGTTTCGAAATGGATGCCGTGTTCGTACACGTTGTGGACGAATTGATTTTTTATCAAAAAACGTGACATAAGAAAATACATCATTGGTGGGCGGGCTCGCGTGAAAAAATATATATACAACATGGCGATCGATGTACCTGCAATTACCCGGATAGTCGCGTATTATCGCGCCGCGTATCTCCCGCGCGCGGTTTGCTCGCGCTATCGCCTTTGATCTATGCCGCGTGCCATTCCTGGCAGCATTTCAAACTATTCTCTATGGCTATCGAGCATCCGTTACGAAACTTACAAAATACCGCTCATTCGAACCAATTCTGACCTCTACTATCCAAGCGTTGCACAGGACTCCCCCGTTACATGTCTTACGACTTTACACTTGAGCATTTAGACAGCGAGGTAAGTTCGTCATCGATTCTAATACTAGATTTTTATACACTGATTTCGTCAACGACCATTGCCTCGCTGCAAGAACCGGTTCTCGTACGATCACCGAGGTTAAACAGCGATGGCCGCAGGCAGTGCTTGGATGGGTTACCGCTCGATACACGCCGGGGGTTGATCCCCCTGGATACGCGCTCTGCGTGTTGTTGGCAAATAGGTGGTTCGGAACCCACCGTAATAAAAAGTAGGTCCGCTGAAATTAGGCGATAGTGAGAGTGGAAGAGGGGGAGAGTAGTAAATGGATTTGAGTACAATAGTTTCAGAGTGTTTTTATTAAAATTATAATACGCTATCGCCTTTGATCTATGCCGCGTGCCATGCCTGACAGCATTTCAAACTGTTCTCTATGGCTATCGAGCGTTGCACAGGACTCCCCCTGGAAGATAGTACAACATTTATAATTCCCGTGAAATGTATAATTTTCATCCATTCCTAATTTTTTTTAAAGTAACGATTCGAACAAATTCGTAGCTTTTTATTAAATTGGCACACGGGTAAACAACGAGTATGATGGTTAGATAAATAACGAACGTTGTATAAATTCTTTCGTGAAAAATTGAAGACGTAATCTAGTATAATGATATTTCGTCCCCTAAGGGTTTCAGATCCATTTACCACTCTTCCCACTTTCACTCTCACTATCGCCTAATTTCAGCGGGACCTACTTTTTATTACGGTGGTTTCCGAACCACCTATTTGCCAACAACACGCAGCGCGTAGCCAGGGGGTCAACCCCCGGTGTGTACTGAGCGGTTACCCATCCAAGCACTGCCTGCGCCCAACGCTGTTTAACTTCGGTGATCGTACGAGAACCGGTTTTTACAGCGAGGCAATGGTCGTTGACAATTGAAGAGGTAATCATTTTTCCATATTCTTCTGCAAGATATCGCAATCCCTTGGACGCGCACCCCTTATTTGTTCATAATTAGTGAAAAATGTGTCAAATCGACAAAGGAACGGACGACGGGTTAAGTAAACTCGTTTAGCAACCGTTTAGGCTCCTTGACAGCGACTTGTTTGCTGCTTGTCTCACGCTTATCTCGCTACATTGCTGAAACCGGAGAAAAAATTTGAACATCCGACGAGGAAGCACTGTGCTTACACAAACTACATGCACAACACCGTTTCACGACGGTGGTGATATCAAACGTGAGTAAATGTATAGAAACGTCGTCCTTAAATCTAGCTTGGACATGTCGTAGAGAAACGATCGACTATAAAAAAATACATCAACTTCTCGGTGATCGCAGTACATTGTTTATTGGAATGTCAACGCTTTGTTCGTGTATACACGAAAGCTGCGGTCGGTGTCTGACCAGCACAGGTTAGAAGCGTGAAAGACAACGACGGAAACAATGCTTGTTCATCCTTCGCCGTGGAAGAACAATGTGCGCGTTATCGTCTAAACGCGTGTACAGAGGGCAGCTTAAGTCCCAAACAATTTGATCTGTCTACCTGTTCGGAGGCAGCGCGTATGGCGTCTAAAGAAAGGGAAAGAATGGGCCGTTTAGAGCGCCGGACTGCCTCTAGTTTGACTGAGTAATTGAGCTATCCGGATCTGGGTCGGCGGATTCCTTTTTTAACCTTCCGTTATTCGCGCGTATCTCACAGAGACATTACTTGCGTCTAATGCGTCTAGAGTGGGAGGTAACTTCTGGAGGGGATCGGGCTCTTGTCTACAACATGCAAAATTTGTTTGCGGTGATCAATGTTTGACAACATCAAATAAAAAACGCAAAGTGTAATGTATTTTTCAATAAAAAATAATGCGTAGTTGGCTTATTTATTTAAATTTATAGTGTAAAAATATGATCGACATGAACGATACGAAATGAAAGACGATATGAAATCGACACTCTAAACACATAAATTTTCTTTGTTTTTCTGATTAAACATATGCGTATCTGAGAGATACAGTGCGACTATATTTGTCGGGCAGAAGCCGCGAATAACGGAAGGGCTAGACTCGATTCTAGGATTGCGAGGGTGCGGGATGAGCCTTCTCATTTCTCGATAATGCATGCGATGGGCTTTTCCAGTAGTCAAAAGCGCTAGATCAATCGGGGCCGCGATCGCCCTTAGAGATCCTATTTTTACGAGGCGTAATTTGCATTATTCGGAAGCATAAAGCTGCGCATATAGCTATTTTCATAAAGCTGCGACAGCTACATGCTGCCGTCGTAAACGAAAAAATAGGACTAGCGTTTTTGACTACTGAAAACTCCCATCTTTGTAGTACCGTAAATGCTCAAATGCTGTCCAACAGCCGTGTTCTGCACGGAGAGTGTTCGCATAGGGACACTATTTTTGATTTATGACTGCGTCTACCACGCCGAGCGAGACTTCAATAGAGAGCCGAACATAGAGAAGGACAGAATGAAATACGCCGACGTCAATCATCGCCGTGGCAGGCAGTAGAGTGGGTAGGCACTGGACTGTTTGCGTAGACGACCCCGGATAGTATTTGAGAAATTACTGTATCGAGAAATGAGAATGCGCATCCCGCACTCTTGCAGTCCTGGAAAAACAAGTCTACTCCCTTAAATCCGATATCTAAGTAGCACGATCTTAGTCGGCCCATGCGAAAACGGTTCCTCTCGACACACGAATCGAAATAACGACACTAATCCAACTAACAGATTCTAGCTTACGAAAATGGATCGGCGCATCTCGCGCTGGATCAGCCTCTGTGCTACTAATACGTTTTTCAATTTGATATCAGTCTTTTCTCAGCTCGCCAGAAGCTTTTTCCCTGGCCCGTTTATCTTGTGTTCCCTTTCCGTCTTCCTGCCCGAAACCCCGGATACGAAAGGAGATCAGACGCCGATCAAAATTGTCCGCGGCTCGTGGCAGACTTCCTCGCACGTGGCACCGTGCAAATGGAAACCGAGGCGGAGGAACCGTGTGCTATCTGTTTAATAAAACTCGCTCGGAAAGAGCGACAGGAAGAGACGTCGTGCCTGAAGAGGCAACTGCAGTAGTGCACCGCTTAAGCGTCCGCCGCTATCTTACCCAATTAAAAGAAAACAAAATGGAATTTCCGATTAAAAGTTTATATCTGTCACCTCCGCGCTTAAGCATCCTCCCCGGACACTTAATTGTGCATTACTGTATACTGATAGTTCGCCGGACTCTGTGACAGTTAGCACGCTGATTCCCTGGTTCTCTGAAGGAACAACCTATTGCAAAAGCTTCCTCGCATCGCTGGAGCCGGTTTCCATGGACTAACCGTCGCGATTATGGACGAGGGCTGGATGGCTCGTGATCCAAGTAATTTAGCGCCTTCTTGCTGTTTTCGACGAATTCCTGGAACAAAAGCGAACTTATTAAAACCAGCTCGCCGATCAAAAATGAATCGAATCGTCAGCTTCAATCACCATTAATCCGCGGCTCATGAAGTACGGCCTGCCGATGCCGTCGTTCTTCTCGCAGTCCTCGCAGAAGCAAATGAATATGGTGTCGATCACCATCTGCAACCGACAGAACCGGTATTAAACGCTCGCCATCATTCAATCCTTTTTCTATACGGATCGAGCGATTTTTACCTCGTAAATGGAGATGAAGCAATGCGCTACCAAGAACGCGAACAGACCGGCCACTACTATCGGCACCCACGGATGGTGCAGTCCCTCCTTTTTCTAAAGAGCAAGAAAATTAGGAGAACTCGGATAGAATCGCTCCACGAATATATTCCAGAAGCTAACGTACCTGCATCAGATAAATGCCCGAGACGATCGTTAATGTAACGACCAGAACCTTCCCCAGAAAGAGGACAAAGTCGCCGACGCTGTTAATGGCGGCCACTCTTAAAATGTTGCTCGACAACGCGTGGAACGCCTTCCTTCCTCCCGTGCAGAAGTTGCATCCGTATATCGCTGCAACCGTACACCGTTATCGCATCTTTATTCTATGCGTTTTATTATCGGGCCGCGTATCTCGGGAATCTCATTCGGGATACCTTCTTTTTCAGTCACTTCGCCGAAAAAGACACTGCGATACCTTGCATCGCACTGTTAAATGGCTCAGAAAATTATCTTTCTACAGGTTGTGCACTCCAAATGCACCCTTTTACAAATAAAATATTTTTGAGTAAGTTTTTATAAAAAATGTAAGTTAATTGTTAAGAAATTAAACATTTTATTCACTGTAAAAATGTACATGAAGTACTTATTTAAAAGTAATTACTAATTCATTAACTTTGTAATGTATGACAACTGTGTGTAAATATGCATATTCATTGTAGTCATTTTTTGATTAATAAATTTTTAAAACGAAAGTACATATATGTATTTATTGAAGCGTATTAAGCCTTATGTTTCCCTCGCAGTGATGACAACGTTCACGCGTGTCTAAATAAATCTACATAAATAATTAATCTTAAATATTCTTAATGGGTGAAATTGATTTACCAAAAGGTGTAATTGATTTGCATAAGGTTGAATTTGACTTGCAGAACGGTGAATCTCTGAATTATAATTTTTCTGGACTTTCTCTTGCTCAAGTTTTTATTATCGCATCGTTTCGTTTAGAAAACGTGGACACAATTCTCGAATCTCCTGTTCGCAAAAATCACAACGATGCGTTTCGCGTATCCTAATTTTTCCGGTGAATTCACTTCGCCGAAGATGCTCGAATTGATTCGCGCAAGATACGCCCCCGCACTTAAACGGTTAATACCTGTTTCGATGTAAGCGTTCCTGGTGAGGAACTTCAGAGCGCACTCGAAACACCAGAGGCAACATTGACAGCAGCACAATATTCCCCTCACTAGGTCGTTATCGTACCGCTTCAGGCGATTTTGGACGAAGGAAATTATCGCTCTTATGAGCCGAACTATACCAATAATCAATGCACCGAACGCGACCGTACCTAAGTGATATCGCACGAGATAACCGAAGCCCCGCGATACAGCGCACGAGAGCCGCTTCTTGTCCCTGCGTCCAGAAAATATTTCCTTAATGAAGTTTATTGTTCCATGCACACACATACCCCATCCCTCCTACGGCCGGCTGGATTGCTTTCTGCAATTTGGTGGTCGTTAATCGGAAATTTCACCGGCACGCACACATAAACGGGGACAATTAAGAATTCGATTATCTGGGAACCGATTACACGGGAATTGGTTCCTCCGATTGTCATTCATGGACTTTCTTCCGCCAACCGGAATCGTATTAGTAGCGTTGCGCGTTTAAACGAACGAATCCGGGGAATGGCGAGTAAGATCAATTTAAGTGCGGGATCTACGAATGGTCCAAGAACGTGGGACTGATCGACATGTCCCATAGTGGACAACGCAAGCTTCCTAGCTGGACGATACTACTCACTTTGTCCATCAAACTGAGTGACTTGGTTTAATGAAGCATACATACGTTCGTTCGATGGGACGTAAATAGGAATTAAAATCTGTTCAATATTCTAAAATATTAGATGATTGCAAAAGTTCGTACCATATTTGAAAATAAACTTGGAGCGGTTATATTTAAAAATAACAGTTTGATTAATCAATTATATAAGTCTCCGAACGTTTTAGAATGTGATTTGCTTTTTCGTAGAAGTTACATGTTTATTTTCAAAAAAATTTTGCAATCATCCAATATACATATATATAAAATTAAAATTAAAAGAATTAAAAAATGTTCCAGCGTCAACAAGGCAAAAAGTGGAGAATAAGAATAATTTTTTCAGACTCTTTACTCTTATATAAGGGAGATCCAACAAATCCCAAAGTGGAGTAAGACGTACCTTTTCATTGATAGACCGTCACAGTACGAAAACTCAAATATTCTAGAATATTCTTGCTTGCTTGGCAACAGAATTTCATTAATATCTTCCACTCGCGACTCGTGTCCTAATTAATCACAGATCGAACACGTGTAGCACGTAGAACAGAAATCCTCCTCGGAGAAACGATAGTTGAACTAGTCAGCAAAATAGTACACGTTTAGTCGATTTCATTCGTCTTTCGACAATCAAACGAGAGCACGATTCGACGCTTTAATTTACCCGATGAATCCAATCAACTGTCTCCATATATTCTTTTTGTCGATAATTAAGCAGTTATAGTTGATGACGATTGGGATCAAGAGAAAGTATCAAGAACGATTTTACACTTGGCCAATGAACAGAAATCGTGATTTTTCTTTTGTGTCATCTACTTCCAAGGTTTTTGCTGGTTCTGAAGATGACGTTTCTGTCAATGATGTTTCAACAATGACGCGAAGTTTCGAACAGTTAAACGTACTGATTGAAACAGTTATGAACAGACTACGGATCTTGCGGAATAAAAATTGTCTAGAAAGAGAAATGATTAATTCAGTAAATCTTTATCGACATCGAAAACCTCAGGTAAAGTTAAATCAGCTTAGAATGAGATCGTTCGCGTCTAAGACGAGCGTGTAGAACGCTAATAGGATAATAGGATAATTCCTCCTACTAATTTTTTCCAGAAATACATCAAATTCGCAGTCTAATTATGAAGAATTCTATCCCCTAAAAATTTAATTTCTTTATAACCGGATTGCGTATTTGATACTTTTAATAGAAAAAGCGAGTAGAAGAGAACTAAAACAGTATAAAGATTAAAATAATTAGATCAATTATCAATTGTTTGAGGTGTCATTCTAGAAAAACAGGAAATTTCTATTTGACTTCTATTCGGACGATTCTGAATCAAGGTGGTTCATAAAGCTTTCAAGAACCAAAATCAACGTTATAACTAAAGCTTATTTCTTAAAAATTGAAGTTTATTTCTTCCTTCTTTCAACTATTTTGAATTTCATCTACTCAATTTCCCTCTAAATGCATAAAAATCCGCAGTCTATTGGGTTGGCAAGAAAGTAATTTCGATATTTTAAGGTGAAATAGAGCCGAATTTTTTTATTCAACCAATGAACTTTAATGAATACGATATTTTCCTTTATGTTCGATGATCTTTTGCCAAAAAGAATAGATAAGAAAATATTTTATTGATTAATGTTCATCGCTTGAATAAAGAAATTCGGTTTTATTTCACCTTAAAATACCGAAATTACTTTCTTGCCAACCCAACAGTTACAGGAATTTTCATCGTGATTTTGAAGCGCTTTTCACGTAGCTAATTTATGTCCAGCTAGGAACATTTGACCATCGTGTACCGTAGTGATCTAACAGCGTTAGGTCTCCCGTGTCGCTGTCCATGGAAATTCCCGATGGTAGAAAGCAATCCACCGGCAAACTATGATATTGATCAAAGTGTCACCTGGTGAAGAACCACCGTGCAACGGCGCAGGCGACGACAACGTGCTGACAGCCGAGGAGGAACTCGCAGGTCACGAAAAAGAAGAACAAATTGTACCACCTGCTTGCCTGCAAAACACCGCGGCGGTTTATGCGCACTTTAATGTTTTTCATCCGCGACCGAGTGACGACTTATCCTATGTATACAAAACTTACGATCAGCAAGCTGTCCTTCCTGAAGTGGATATGATCTTTCCGGTTCTTGTAGATGTTGCCCGCGCTCTCGATCCACAGCATGCAGTACACCCACGCGCACACCGTCAAACCGATCAGCAGATAGGTCTAAAAATATGATTTTCCTCGTTTCCGGCAGACTTCGATACACGGTGCGCGGCTCACGAAACTATTTACGTTTGCAACTATCTGCATATGACACACGCGACGGGTTTTGCCCGTTCCGTGTTCGTTATCGCGTTTCAATCGTTTCTCATTTATTCTTAAAGCGCCCGATAATTTTTTCACTTTAATGTGTCATGGTATCCGTGTTCCCGTATATTGCACCAGTTTGTTCTACCAGTAAGGATAATGAATTCTTTGGCTGTGAAAAAGCGAAAATATTTTCTCGATACAGTAAGTCCTCGACTTACGCGGTTAATTCGCTCCAGCGCTTTCCGCGTTAGTCGAATAGTGCCTGAGCGTCACCGCTGAAAGGGTATTAATACTTCCTGCTTTGTACATACTATATGTAATATGTGATTTGAAAAGAAAATTCAAATAAACCATGTTCATGGAAAATTGATCACTAGACTTCGGATCTTTATGCAAAATAAAAATGTTCAGCAGCGCTTGTGGGCAGCAGGAGTTAAATACAAATTCATTTCATACCCTAATAGGTTTTTACACCTGAAAAGAACATAACGCTGTTTTTAGATTTTTCTCATTTTTCACTGTTTTATATTTCACTTAGCCAATTTCTTCGGAAATGCATAAAAATCAGCAGTCTATTGATCACTGATAAATAGCTGAATGCCTACGCTGTACGCAAGCAAAACACAGTTTTCTGATTCGCTTCTAAGAATCCGCGTAAGTCGAGGACGTACTGTATACTTTTTCATATACATAGTTCGTCTTAATATAAAGGTCTTGTGCTGCAAATCAATTCATGTTCACCATACAAGATGACCCAGATCATTTTCTACTTTCGCCAACACGATTTTACGGCTTTCCCCCCCGGGATATTGATTCAAATACTACAGATTTCATATGCTAAATGTTACAAACGCAGTCGAGTGACCAGCACACTTTCACGAGACATCTTATCGCGCTGTCGTCGAATATTACTTACGTACACGGATATAACCTACGAATATAATACGAATATAACTTACGTATATCGGTTGGAGAAGCAGAGCCGGCATCGCGTAGACCGCTTTCCCTGCCTCGCGAAACAGCTGCATCACGAGGGCGATTCTTTTTCGCATCACCAGAACGATCAGAAGCGTGACGACCTGCAAATCGTGACACTGTGTACGCGGAACTTTCGCCGCTGCCGAGATTTCGGTAGTTTCTTGAATCTAGCGGAGCTTAAACGCTGCTAGTTCCCGGCGAAACGTCTGTGGACGGGGCATTAATTTTGCTGCAAACACAGCTCGAAGGCAGCTTCTCCAAGTCGTGTTAATTATGGAAGTGGTCCGAGTGAAAAATCCAACTAAATAAACTGTTTCGCAAAACTCTGAACTACTTTCATAATCACCCGTACACTGTTTTACTTGTACAGGATGGCCCAATTAAGTCGTGCTGAATTCATTACTTCAATGGACCTAAATTATCTTGTCATTTTTACGTTGTTTCAAATTGTTTTCTAATATTTTGGTTATCCACGAGCATAATCATAGTGTATATCTGAGAGCAAGAATGATTCTTACAGTTCGATTGTTTTACTTGTACAGGGTGGCCCAATTAAGTCGTGCTGAATTAATGACCTCAATGAACCTAAATTATCTTGTCATTTTTACGTTGTTTCAAATTGTTTTCTAATATTTTGATTATCCACGAGCATAATCATAGTATATATCTGAGAGCAAGAATGATTCTTACAGTTCGACTGTTTTACTTGTACAGGGTGGTCCAATTAAGTCGTGCTGAATTAATTACCTCAATGGACCTAAATTATCTTGTCATTTTTACGTTGTTTCAAATTGTTTCCTAATATTTTGGTTATCCACGAGCATAATCATAGTGTATATCTGAGAGCAAGAATGATTCTTACAGTTCGACTGTTTTACTTGTACAGGGTGGCCCAATTAAGTCGTGCTGAATTAATTACCTCACTGTACATAAATTATCTTGACATTTTTACGTTGTTTCAAATTGTTTTCTAATATTCTTGTTATCCAAGAGCGTTAATCATAGTGTGTATCTGAGAGCAAGAATGATTCTTACAGTGACGGTGGACAAAGCTATTGCATAGACGAAGTAGGCCGTTTGGCTGGAATCCTCTTCGAGTACTTCGTGCGCTTCGACCGCTTTCTTCTCGACGCTCCACGCGTACCTAAAGAAACATAATGCCGGGCGATACAGTAACTGAAAGATGGGGAAACGTAGTGCGGCTATATTGTCGGTCACGCGGTCTATCGTGCCTAGATAAATCTTGGTACAAAGGGATGCGCTTACCAGAGGTACGCCGAGCCACCGATACAGGCGAGAATGGCGCCGATTAAGACAATGTAAATGACCCACTGCACCATATACCGGAACGCAATTAAGATACCGAGCGAGATAGCTGAAAGTCATTCGAGTGAAAAAATGATAAGAATGTCGATCGGAGATTACGGGGCCGTGCTCGAAACGCATACCTAACGCTATAAGCAGCAGGTAGACCAATTCCCGCCAGGCGACAGTCAGATCCCACGAAGCTTCCTGAAATATTTCCACAGTTTCTCATAAACACGCGACAGAGAGGGGTTGGGGGCGAGCGAATTTTTTCGATTAAGGCGAGATTAACAGTCTACTGAGAGATTAGCAGGCTATTTCGCCGTGGTGTTTTCGATCGTTCAAGCGCATAATCTATCTGAAGCTTCGTGCAATTCGCATTCAACCTTTGAACAGAACGCAATAAATATGAGGTTCGACGACAAACAAAAGTTACTTCCGGGATGTTATTTAGATCTCTGAAACGTCGAGCTAGGAAACAATGTGGATATAGTAATATAGTCACACGTTTAGCCGGATGAATAGCATGTGGCCCACCCACTCGCCTGATCGAGGTTTAATTAACTCCACCCTAACAGCTGGGGGTTAAATGGTTTAACGTTAATTCCCTTTTGCTGCGGTCCCTTCCGCTGTAAATCGACTTAATGTGACGGTTCTGTTTTTACTAAACGTACGACCGACTGCTTGAATAAACGAAAGCCGATAATAATTTACTAGTTTACAATATTCTTCAGGATTCTAGCTTACCTCTTCAACCCTTCATCGAAGGGAGGAATTAATTACTACGCGAATCGTAGGATAGTGGCCAATTGAAATCGAGTGAAAGATTACACTTATATGTACTTATCGCATTAATTCGCGACAAATTACTCGAACATTCCAATTGTTTCTTATTAGCATGAGACAGCAATTTATATTCGACTAACAGACTTCTCTCAGAGCTGTTCCAATTAATCAAACGAATGAAGAAATTCCTTTCGAGTCTCTCGAATAAATTTGACCACACCCTACTAGCTGACTAAGGGTTGCTACCCCTCGATCACTGCTACCATTATTTAGCAACCAATGATCACACCGAGATGGTTAAGCACAAAACATCTAGGTTCAAACACGGTCACAATACGTACTTGTATTCGAGTTTTACTGAAAATGTTGCTACCGACCTTGTAGAAATTTTCCAAACCGAGTTGCTTGATCAGGGAGCTCGTCGAGTCGGACAGTTGCTTCGGCACGCATCGATTCAGGAATAATACCCTGTTGCAAGCGGAATAAATCATTTCGGGGACATTCTGGATGCTGACGCGAAATGCATTAACCCTTGTGTAGCCAACCGGGTACCCGGGTACCCATTTACTGCATTTCTTTCAACAACTTAATGCTCCTCTAAAAATATTACAAATTTTCTCTGAATCTTTATTCTTTGCTCGCTACTATTGTATATTATTGGGTTGGCAAGGACATAATTTCGGTATTTGAAGGTGAAATAAAAGCCAATTTTTCTATCCAAGAAATGAACTTTAACGAATAGAATATTTTCCATTTTGTTCGGTGATCTTTTGCCATCTATCTGGCAGCTTCATAATTCCGCGGTCATAAAACTACAAAATTTTCCCAAAATTGGGTCTTATTTCACCTTAAAATACCGAAATTAATTTCTTGTCAACCCAATAATTTATAGTTTTAAAATGAGAATTTGTGGAAACATGTTAAATACAAAAGGTTTTAAATAAATTATACATTTTGGTTGGCTATATAAGAGTTGAAAGATCATGGACTACGAATTAAAACTTTGCTAATTAAAATTTTGCTAATTTTGCTAATTTCAAGAATTTTCTGAATGATCTACTACGTATACATAAAATCTTTACCATGATATTAAACTGATAGGTGAACCGAAGGGCCGCGTAACCGGAGTATCCCGAAGTTAAAAATTTCAAGCCCGGGCGACGCACAGTCGCGTTAATTGATCGCGGGGCGACAACAATTCACCGGGCAAAAAACAATCTGCCGGTCTTTCTGTGAGCGTGTCAAAAAACGGTCCGGTTCTGACCGATGAAAACCCGTTCGGCCGGCCGATTTAAAATCGATTGTCGGCGGCGGGCTACAATTTTTCAAGCAAACGACTCGAGAGCGAGGGGCGGCTGCGTACGCGACCACTGTGGCTGGTGGTAGCCTCGCAGCCGGTCGTTTAGCGAAAACTTGTGCATTATGCAATACTAACTGATCGGTGCAGTTGGACGTGCAGCTGCGTGACTTCACCCCGCTCGAGTCCACGATCGTCAGCAGATACCTGGGGGAAATGAATTATTAATGAGCGGGCGGGTGTTAATGATCCCGCGGCCGCGGAAAGTGTCGGTCGGAATTGGAAAATCCGCCGGAAAAGTGTTCGCCGTCTGGTTCGGAGAATTTATATGGAACATTAACGGCAATTACGCGCATTATTTCTCGCGCGACCCGGCGTAAGTTTTCCGTGGAGGTTTTTAGTTTTAATCGAGTGCCCCCTGCACTCAACTCCTCCGACCGCCGCGCCGCGTAGCGTCGTCTTCCCTCGCGGTTTCGCAATTTGGCGAACATCCGCGCATCGCTGTCGCGGACTGCTTAACGAAATATTAATCGGCGAACAAGTTTTCATTGGCCCACGCACTTGTTTCATTCATCATCGCCGTGTAAAATATCGGGGGCTATTGTTCCCACGTTGAACCTGCGATATTAACACGTTAACAGATTTTATGAGGACACGGTGTTTATGGGGCCGCGTTAGTTCACGATGACGCGAACCGACCAACAAAACCACGCACCGTACCAACGGAACTGGGTCGCGGATCATTCATTTTTACAAGCCTACTCCCGAATGCTGAATCCAGAAAAATTGATCCACCCACCGCACAGTGGTCCGGATCGAGAAATTCACTGCTACGTTTCGCCTAAAATGAACTTGCTTGTGTCGATATCTAATCTAAATTTAATATGTTGAAAATAATATAGTAGTGTTTTAGAATTCTTCTAATGTTTTCACTGTTTTAAATTACATCTATTCATTTTTTTTCATGAAATAAAAACATACAGTAAAATTTCGTCTGAATATCTCTTCTTTCATCTCGAATTTTTATTTTACGTATTCCATAAAAAGCGTTTACATGTCTGAAACATGAATATAAAATACATATTTGGAAAGTAAAAAATAGTTTGTAAAATTATTATTAAACAATTTCGTTCTTAATAAAAAATTTTCTCAATGAAAATCAATTAAAAAATGTTGCTTGACAACTTCAAAATATATTTAATTACCTACAGTTAAAAGTGGCTATTTTTTAAATATTTTTAGTGAAAATTTCATTGGAATATCTGTAATGGTTCAAAAGTTATAACAAAATGTCACTGAATTTCTCGATCCGGATCACTGTGCACCGCCATAATGCGGCTAATTTCTATTTTTGTTCCTGGTGCAATTTTATTCCACGTGTGACGCTGTTTGGCTGGGAATTCTATGCTGTATATTGCTAGTGTTGCCTACAGTTTTCATCAAATTTAGTGTAAGGGGTTTTTATTTTTAGTTTATTACTCGGCGAATTGATGGATGGCTCGTCTTTGAATCGATGCTCTCTGCTTTGAATAAAATACATCGCGATGAGTATATTGCAGAGGGTTCTGTGCCGATATAATTTTTTAACTGAAAGGAGAATTTCATCTTCCATTAAGGCTGCTGTCAATATCGATATAAAATGGAAACCTCATTCAAATGTATTCAAATATTTACGACACTGAGTTCCGAACTACCGAATCGACAATACATGCACAATATCCGCATTGTGAGTCAACATCAACATTTCATCTTCATATCTGTACATTTTAAACATTTCCTTTCATTTTTAATTGATCCAATTTAGACGTCTCTCAATGAAAAAGCTTTCGCTATTCTCCTGTAATATTTATAATAATTAAATTGATGTGTCTGATATTTAATGTTCGATAATTGATTGATCGACTGATAATTGATTGGTATATAAATTAGCGTGTTCAATATTGCTGGTTTCCACACCGTGATTTATACATCGACATTTCAGCGTCACACAATTTTTCTTTCAATAGTTTACCTATTCCAATGGTTTACAAACAAGAATAACAATTTTTCAATAGGTTAAAAAGTAATATAAAAATATTTTTAAATTCTTCTAATAATATTACTCTCTTGTTTCTCACATATACAGGTCATAAATGCATAAAATATCTCCCAATGTTTTATTCGATTGTAATACAAATATATTCGGAAGCAAACATAAATATATTTTCTACAATTTAATTGTGACACAAATACGCGTAACTGCGATTAAAATGCAGCCATCCATAGTCAACAATTTCGTAATTGATCGATATGTAATTTTCTACATTTTAAACACATGGGAAAAAGCAATTAAACCGATCGTATTTATATATCACAACCCGCTAAATTGTTACAGGACTTGAATTAAATTAATTGACTGTACGGTATTGTATCAGCCTCTGAGATAAAAGAAAAGGAAACACTTCGGCCCGGGAAGGGTTAAAGACATCCTCGTCAGGTGAAGTGTTAATTTCTCCCGCGAATCGATCGAAGGATAATCGATCGGCAAGCAATTTAGGCCGTCCTCGGCGGGAAAGCTTTCGTTATTTGCCGGGCGGTGTTTGTCCAGCGCATTTGTACAGGGTAAGTTTCCATGGAACGACTCCTAGATAAATAACTGGATATCTCCCGAAACGTTGTTATTGTTATATTTCTATTTATCAAACGCTGTTAGTTAAACAAAGCTCCGTTTTACCGCGGCTAACCACGGTGCAGCTTTACGTGTTCCTCGGACGCGGGTGTATCGCAAAAACTGTGTAAAACTGAAGTCCGTTAGAAAGCGGTGCCGCCTAAGTTGCTGCCGTAAGTATATTTTCCAGAGCGAATTCTGCGCGTCCGCCTGAAAGGATTAGCGCGGCAGCAACTTTGTTTGGCGAATAATTTCATCCGGGTTTCAAAGGCCGGAGAGAGAATCTACAGACACGTTTTGAAAGAGAGAGAGAGAGAGAAAGAAATAGAGAGGGGAGGGAGAAGAGATAGAGGGGTGGGGGGATGAAACACGGTGGAAGAAATGCCGAAAATTTCCGACAAGATCCGGTTAGTATAACCATGGAAAATTGTTTCCGCGCTGGTAACGCTCGGCCCCCGCGGAAAATTGACGATGAAATTGCGAGATAATCGTTGCGGATCCGCGGATTTTTTCATTTAGCCGAAGACAGGCCGCTGAAATCTATTAGGTCGTTCGGACAATCAATTTCGTTTATATTTAGAATAAGTTTTCTAACATTTTGTTCTATGATCTTTTGTTTCTGGGCTTTTATCAGCAAAACATGCAGTTAAAGGACTTTTTACGATATTATTCGAAATGAAATTTGCACCGCATAGAACAATGTCGAAAAGAGCGAAAAAAAGTGATAATCCGATGGTACATCCTTTCCGTAAACAAGCACACAACTTTTTCTGTCGTGCACTAGAATTTAACCCTTGCGGTAATAAAAAAGCAAAAGCGATGACAAAAAAAGAATGCTTAAATGATTCGAAAGCACTACAAGGAGCAATGAAAACCGAAATGATTTTCCGAACGACCTAATAATTTCTAAAGGGCCGTGGGGGACTGGGCGCCGCGAAAATTCTATGCCGAGGTTCGACCGCGAAGGATTAGCGCGCACTAACAAATTTATTCAGCGAATATTTTTGCCGGGGTAACTGGATACACGGGGAAAGTTCGACGCTGAACTTTTTACCGACACGTTTCGAACGGCGCGGCGCGGCGCGGCGCGCGGAACGAAGCCGAGCGTAGCGGTACGAAGCGGCGCGGCGCGGCGGCGCTAGGAGAAAACGTAGGAAACTTAAAATTCAGGCGAAGCACCGGCGAAAATGCCGTCGTTATTCTGTTTACGTGAATTCGCGGAAATATTTTCATCTAAATAAATAGAACCGCTCCCATTGATATCCGGCGAGAAACACTTTTGTGTTAGCGCCGAAGGAAAATGTGATAAATTGAACTCTAACATTCAGACCGTGAACGATTTACAATTTAGCGGGTTTGCTCGGCGAATATTCGGCCGTGCAACCAGTTCGTTTGAATTTTATTGTGTTTATGTACCTCGGCTCCACGCGGTTTTATTTTCTTCCGGCGATGCGAGGCGTGATTATTATTCTTCCATTGATTCTGTTATCTTTTATTGGACGAGCGCGGGAAATTGTGGAACTCTTCTTTGAACACTTTTTGTCACTCGAGAACTCCGGAATGCGTTCGGTGTAACATTTCATGCAATTCTTCCTTTTAATTAACGCGAGGAGAGTGTTCTATATCAATCTCAGTGGCAGCCGTGGCTAGATCAAATCTTCACCAATTTTATTTCATGTATTTCCGAATCTAGTTTCTGATCAACGTTGATCTTTTTATCGCACCGGTTGCAAATAACTGATGATTAGGCTGCGGATTTTATTCAGTTATCCAGTTGCACTGATTAGAGCATTTCTGTCGTTCATCATTTCTTAGAAGAATGAAGTTTGTATGCATTCATTTTTATGCAACAACATCGAAATTGAAAAACGTTTTTGTTTAGCCTCTGTTTTTTGCAATCAATGCAGACAATTTTTATTTTCCACAATTTTCGATTTGGCTACAGTAGACTCCCATATAACGCGACCAGAAAGTTTAAAAAGACAAAGAAAAGAAAGTTTAAATATATAGTACACGTACAAAACATTGCGTAAGATGACTGTACGCTTACTGCCACAGAAGATATATGTACACAATTGTTTCATCGCGTTATATGGAAGTCTACTGTACTAGAAAATTATAACTAAGATAGAACGATTGTAATACAAGGTAAAAATCAACCTAGATTCAGCGATAGCTTGCTTTAATTATTCGTTGTGTGTCTGTAAATAGTTGTTCGATTGCAAGCAGAGAAGAAAACGAAATTGTCTGCGCAGAGAGAAGTGGTATTGATCTAACCGAAAGAAACAAGAATTAGATAGCCCGAACACCGGTTTGCGTCAACATGGCCGCCCTAGACACGATGATTTGATTCCACTTCCACCGACGAGTGGAATAATTAATGAAACGCCATCCGCAATGAAATCAATTAAAAACAACACCGAAAGAAACGCGGAATAACTCGCTAGAGCGAAACGGGAATTTCACGGCTCTCCGATAAGGGGATTAAAATTATTGCAATTTATTCTGGCGCGAAATGCTTCGTTTATAGTAACCGCATTAATAAACGTTCCATCGAAACAAAAAAAACCACCGAAACGAATGGAAACAATTGTATACGAAGCTTGCCGGCGAATCAACAAACAATCGCAGATTTCGAAATATCATACACAAATTACATTCGATATGCATTCGATATGTTTCCTAATTAGACAGTTGATTTTCGAAATGTCCGCGAATAAATGCTTCCACGAAATACAATTGTTTTAATTGTATTTTGCAATCCGGGTACAATGGAAAAATGACGACAGGTAATAATTGACAACAGGAAAAGCGAATGTATTAGCTTCGAGGGAAAGTTCTTATCAAAGAAATAAACAGGTAATTTTGCTTGTAAATGGATAGACTGCGGATGTTTGTACATTTTCCAATTTTTCTGGACAAATTTTAAGAAAGTGGTACCAAATAGAATTCTATTTTCATTGCTGATAGCATTTGCAGATGCAAAATATATCAAAATCGTACTAAATTCTGTTGAATTTAATACTCCAGCATTTTTTGAAAATTTTTACAAGCCCCTCTAGTGAGTGATTGGGAAACAGGAATTGACAGCTTATCTGGAAGATGGCAACAAGTTGTTGTGCAAATAACGGGAATCCCATAATTGAAAAATATTAAACGTATATTTTGTATAAATTGATTCAAACATTTTCTTTCAAATGCGACAGAACTAACCAACCTGATATAAACTGAGCGTGTTAATATTCCGTAGGACGTTAACGTCCTGGAACGTGTTAACTCTCAGATGGCTGAAGGTTTAGGTTCCTTTTGCGCCCGGAACACTGTATTTTCACATCAAACTGAAATTACCAGCTATTACTAGCAGTGATTTAACGGAAGGATCGACGCGTATTTCGAGGAAGTAAATCGCTTAAAAAGAGAATGGCAAGTACACATATTCATCAGTTTACGGTCGCGAGGAAATCGTGAAACATGTCCGCCCCCGTTGACCGCAAAAAGGGTTCGCGTCACAGAGGAGCTTTATGCTGTTCGTAGGGAATTAGTTCTGCGAAACGCGAATGCGTGGCACGGATGGTTGAAGAACCCGTCTAAAAATTAGCCGGGCTTCTGATCAGCAAAAACGAAGGGTCCGCAACGGGGTCAGCAGAGGAGCAGACGCGCGCGCGGCGAGGCGAGGCGAGGCGAGGCGAGGCGAGGCGAGGCGAGGCGAGGCAGGTCGTCAATCGCGTCGGTGGAAATTCATGAGCCCAGGACGAATTAAAGTTCCATCAACGAATCCGAGCGAGCTAATTACTCAGCCTTTAACATTTTCCAGCGAATTTCCGGGGCTGCCGGCTCGAAACTCGGCCCCGAAACCCCGGGGTTCACGGGTTTACGGGCCGTTCCTTGACGACAGGGGTTTGTTAGAGAAGAGAAGAGAAGTGTGCATGCGTGCAGCCAGAAGAGAAATGATGCTTACCGTTTGCTCGTCATGTCTTCGGCCTTGCAATTAAGTACGGGATTATTTTCGGGGGGTGTGTTGCGTCCGCAAACGTTTCCGCAGTCATCGTAGCCATTTATAACGCGGTAGATGTCCCCTTTCTTCACCGTGTTGCTCACCAGATAGCCCTGCACCGGAAGCAGAAACGGGAAATATGTATATTCGAGCTGCGTCTCGCGGAGCGTATCCGCGATGGTGAAATACATAGTGAGGGGGAACAGAGTGAATCGGGACGGGAGCGGGGTAAAACCAGCCCCGAAGAGAGCTGGCCCGAGGAAGAAAAAGGAAAATCGAAGAAGAAGAAGAAGAGGCAGTGCTAGACGTACGTAACCGACTGCGAGAGCGATCAGAACGATCAAAGCCACGATGTCTGTACAGGATCGATCTGTGACGAAAACCTGCTCCGAGTGTCTGGTCGGCGTGCCCTGGTTTTCTGGCGTCTGAAACGGATAAACATGGAAAATCGTCGCTGGAACGAACGTATTTCTTGAAAAATACCGCGCACCTCCATTTATTAACGTCGCGTCAGCCTTCGCTTATTTTTTTTCTCTATCTTTCACTTCACTCTCACTCTCTCGCTCTATATACATCTATATATATATCTATCTATCTATCTATATCTATCTTTCTCTCCCTCCGCGAAACTCGTCAGTGATATCTGCTGGCGAGCGACCGAATTAAAGCCACCCCTCGTTCGCCGGGCGTCAACCCCTTGATCGCGCTGGTAATTTTTCGCTTATTCCAGTCGCAGTTCTTTAACGTAATATTAACTCTTCGTTGCTCAGGTTTCGGGCTGCGGTAAACGCCGCTAGATATTTCGCAAGCTGCACGGAAATAAACAATTAATGATAGACCTCCTATTATTTGCAGTCGGAATATTTAGAAGGTTTTAATTTGTTAATTTCACGTATTCCTTGTATGTACACATTTCTCACCTGAGTAACGAAGCGTTAAAACGTTGGGCGGTATTCACTCCCGACGAAATTCAGAGGTAAACGCGGATTCCTCGCCGACTTAGACGAGAATGCTAATTTTAGGAGGATTAGCGGGGTTATTAGCAATCCTCCGGTTGTGGTTCTTCCCGTTAGGGTTTTCCAACGTGACAAATAAAAATTACGTGTTCCCTGGCTGGGAGACGTTCCGGTAGCTTTACAGCGTTTTCCCACCATCGAATTTATTCGTAAATTATTCGTAAATAATCGGAAATTCGTAAAATCCGCAGCCTGGTAAGAAGTTATTAGTAAGCAGGCCAGAAATGTTTGTGCCCGTTCCAATTCCGCGAAGACAAAGTTTCGGAACCGGGCGCTAAACAGAGAATTGTTTTCTTTACGAAGGGCTTAAGTGAGTTATAAGAAATACTTCTCGCGCAGCGGAAGGGAAAATATATTGCCTGGGAATTTGAAACTTTATCGTGGCTCCTTACTCAGTCAATCATTCTGTATAATGCATTCCCATTTATATAAGTATTCAGTGGATTTCTCTCGGAGCAAGCTGTTCCGAGCATTTTCTGCGAAATTAACCTTCATACTCTTCCTCAAAAATAGTGTTCCGCAAGAGATCCGTAGTTTTACACTTTCATCTCGGCGCGCTCTCGCATTTTAAACAAACACACTGCCATCCGTAAACATTCTGGTACTTGGAAACTTTAGTAATGTATTCGTTTTTATATACAATTCGTACTAGTTGAACGAATTTGTTATCGCACGAAGCATGTGTCCGAACTTTTTCCTTTAATTTATTTCTCACCACCTTCAGAGTTGTTTCCCAGATTTCTGATACACGGTCCTTCGATTTTTCTATTTCATTTATCCCACAATTTTCTGTCGTTTGGATATTCATGCTTATCAGTTTCAAATAATTCATAGTCGTTTAAAAATCACGAATACTTCAGATTATGCGGGGCCTTACTAAATAGTGTGGAAAAATTGGTTAATATTAACTACCAATATTACCAGCAACATGCCTATTGTGTTAAACTGTACCTTGGGTAACAGAAAATTCTTGTCCACTGAAAATCGCTCAAGTTTAAACACTCGTAACTTTTGAACCACTAGTCTCCTAGGATTGAAACTTGGATTTTTCGCATTTTCTCGTCAAAAACAGGACTACATAAGAAAAAGGCAAAAATTTCTGGTTATCCAAGGTACAGTGCAGCCGTTTATTGGCATGTTTTGTTGAATAATGAATGGTGCCTTTGGTTCATCCCATTTTCTTGCGTTGCGGGGGTTAAATTACACCCGAATCGCAGAGATAAAGATTATAAAAGTATCCAGAAACAGAGAGTGGAATTTTTATCCGAAGATCTTGCTACAGTAAACAAACGTGTCCCAATCTTTACAATAACAATTCGGCTCTGGTAGGTCCGCAGTTTCGTCGACGGCGAAAATTCTGGAAAAGCCGCATGCCGTTTGATCGCGAACGGTAGAAACAGCGGCATTTCACATGTAATCTTATCATTTTCGTCGAGCACCGGTTCCGGACACGTGCGCCCATGCATGAGAAATTTAATTCTGGCCCCGGAAAAATTTGTCGATCGCTGACCCAACGATCTGTGTCTCGGTTTTCCAACGTGCGTATCGTTGCCACGTTGGTCTCCGAAAAGAAACGAGAGCGAAAACGAAGATGAAAAAAGGAAAAGTCGAAATCTATCGTTTGCGGTCGGCGTCCCAGTAAATTTTCAAACCTGTGAAATCGGGCGGAGCTAATGCTTTTAGCGAATCCTGCGACGTTTCACCGACACAGGGAAACTTGTAACCCTGTTACAACTCAGACCGTGTGCAGCCGCCATCCTAAATTAATTAGATTCTTTGACGGTGACCTTGCATTAGCGTCCGGGCGTAATTAAATTCCTCTCGGGCTTATTAAAAGCACGCCATTCCGCTCTATTGATCACATCATTATCCGCGCGAATCTTTCGTGCGTTCGCTGCCGAGCGCGACGCTGTCTCGTGTAAAACGGATTCGAAGTTTCTCAAAAGTATACAATCGAAATGACAAAGTTATCACGATTCCCGGGGAACGATTCTTTCGACCCATTTAACCAGTTAACTGCGTTCGACGTGTATACACGTCAATCCAAATCTCTATCGCGGTGCAATAACAATAACTTTTCCAAGAATAAATTGTTAATTTTTTATCAAATAAAAATGTAATCCTTCCACGTTTTTCGTAAAATTTATAACAGGACCATTTGCCCTGCGTTAATTCCGCAATCTGTGGTGGATTTTTAAAACTAAATTCCGCAGTTAAGAGGTTAAGGGTAGAGGGACGCGTTTCGACAAACCAAAGGACACTAATTCAAAGGACACTAATTGCCCTGGTAAACGGCTGCGAGAGGCTCCGGTTTCACCCACTGTTTTCTTAATAGGATGGTAATATAATAGTTTAAATTCAACGCGTCCTGGCGGCCGCGTGACCGACAAAATGGCCGTGGCCGGTTATCGGAGAACAATGAATTACATTATTAACGGTGAGGTTCCATAGGGAACACGTTCAAACATTGAATTCGCGGAAAAATATTCGATACACGCGATTGAACACTCTTTTCGATTTTTGCTCTAGATTTCGTCGTGACGCGTCCCTACGCGACGCGTTTGTTTTTAAACCATTTTAAGGGCAAAATTGATTCCGGACACATCTGCTGCCGGTGTCGCGTGGTTTTCATAGACAGTCACGAGTAGACAAGAAGTTTTATGCGTTTGTTAGAAAAATAGGCGAAATACCAAGTAGTCAAGACATTAGAATCATTTTATTTTCTGCGTAGTCAAATCCTTAATGCAAGAAATGCATTTTATTATTCTTGTAATTGGTGTAGACTATTTTCATTTTGCATGGAAATTCGCAGTTTAGTCATATAGTTTCAGATTATTCGCTTACAGTGGAACAAAAATTTATTGTCACCCTCGGTCTTTCTGTTGTAATATAAGCGTAAACAGGAGCACACCGATGCTACTTATTTATTGGGTTGGCAAGAAAGTAATTTCGGTATTTTAAGGTGCAATGAAAATCCAATTCTTTTTGTTCGATGATCTTTTGCCATCTTTCTGGTAGCTTCACAATTCTACGCTCATAAAACTTGTGGCCCTTATCGGCCAAAAACTGATCCAAGTACGATTTCAGGTCATCGTTATTAGTGAAAATTCATTGCTTGAATAAAAAATTGGGTTTTATTTCACTTTAAAAAATACCGAAATTACTTTCTCGCCAACTCAATAAATTCTGAAATCTGAAGTACTTTATCGTAGTATACTAGTGTGGGAACGTTAATCTTGTACAATTAGAAAATACTGTTCTATACACGACAGTTTTGCAGTCAGAGAAAAGGTACGTTCTAAAAAAAGCATGGAACATCCGCTTGTGAGCGATAACATTTTTCTTCGCAATTTTTCTTCATACTGCAACGTAATCTAGGAAGGATGTGGAACGTAAGTGCTCTCCAACCACTAACATAAAGAAGGACTACATTCCTACTAGTTTATATGGCGGAACAATTAAAAGATTAATGACTCATTATCAAGTACTCATTAATGATAAGAACACGAAAGAAAGTATTTATACTCGATCATCTTAGAATGTGATTCTTGGAATGTGATGGAATTACTTGGGTATTGCATTTGTTAATGGTAATTATTAGACTGTGGATGTTTGAATGCAATTCGCAATTTTTCTAGAGGAATTTTAAGAAAGTAGAATACAAAATACAATTTGATTTTCGGTGGTAGTAGCCTTTGCAGATCTAAAATTCTGTCGAATTCTATATTCTACCATTTTTTCGAGATTTTCAAAAACCATACACGCATAAAGATCCGCAGTCTAGTAATTACCAACACAAACGACAGAAAGAAATCCAAAGTATGTTCTTTATTCCGTGAATATCGTATTGCACAACGATCCTCGTTACGAACTGCGAAACCACAGCTATGCGTCTTCCAAGAACAAAGTAATGCCGATGGCTTCGAGCTGTCACCATCTTGTAACTTGACATTATTCAAAACTTTTCAGCTGTTATGTCCGCGCGAAATTGAAATAGACAGACTCCGTAAACTTGCCCATCAGCAGGGACTCGGGGATTCCTGGAGGAAACCTGGACCTATTTCTTTTGAGCGTTGCAGTAGCATCGAAGATCCATCATTTAAATCACCTGCTAGTGAGAACAGATCGATGGTAGGGTATTAGTCTCTGTAATTTCAGTCGGATCGAAATGAAATTCCAGGATGGAAATTCTTCGATTCTCTCTTAATCACCGGGGAACATCGACTCTTGGCGGGTCGTTCGGATAGGAGACAAGATGTTAGCATAGAAGAATGGGAGGAGGATAGGAGCTGGCTATAGCATGATTCACAATCAGGCAAATGGCCTTGAGCGACCAATATTCCGGCGTGTGTAGTCACGTGGCCAGAAGATCGGCTTATGGAGGAAGAGGTTTGGGGGTTGGAGCTGATTCAGTGGATAAACGACGGGTTAGCGGAGTCTGCGACGCTCGTTGCGCGGTAATGAACTTCGGTATTAATTGGACGTTTTAGTCGGGTTCGGAGACAACTGCTGGCTGCCTCCTTAAATGAACGGAGTGAATACCATACGTTGCTCGACGCTCGTAATTATAACGTCTCCGCGGTTTCATCCGAAACGAAAGTAAACGCCGACTACGAGACGATATTAAAAATCGAATCCGGCTCGACAATCGATACGACCCGGCACGGGCTCGGTGAATATCCCATGATCCAAACCGTGTTAACTGCCAATTAAATCGATTACTTTATTAAACTGTTCATCGAGACATTTTTCGAGCGTGGACGCCGAAGATCTCGACCTCGCCGCGCCGCGGGAAATGTGTCCAGCTTAATGCTAATTATTAATCGCATTAGCTCGGAACAAGACCGAAAGAATCGACGATGTGCTGCCAGTGGGGTAAACCGATGAATTTTCTGTCAAAATCAAAGAACCTTCGATAGAAATGAGATAGAGCGATGATATTTTTTTTTAAAGCTGAAATATTGCAGAATATGGGGAAAATAGAGAGATTATGGTACGGGTGTTTTTTAACCTTAAAAATATGTGTTAAACTTGCAGATTATCAAGAAAATGGTAATCCATTTTTCCCATATACTGGAATGTTTCATTTTGATACAGAATTCATCGGTTTGTCCCACTGTGCGCCGCTCTCTGTTCCAAATTGCTTTCTTTTTGCGAATGATCTTGATGGCGAGGCATCTGGATTATTCTTGGATTTTAATTATGTTCGTAATCTATGCTCAAGTTCTTCTGCTTCATCGATCTTATTGTTAACATAAATCATTTTTACTCGAGGAAGATATTTAAGTTTTTATTATAATACAAGAAGTATAATTTAGCTCGCTCTTCGTTCTGATACCATCAACCGAACAATCTCTGTGTCTTTACAACCGGAGGAATTGCAGGGATAAAAGGTGTGCTATCGCACTACACGCTCGCATAAGCGCTTCCTATTGATTCCAGCCCTTAAACCCATTTTTATAGTAGCTTTCTCGTTTCGTGGAACGGCTTATGTGCGTTCCATAGTGTTCCATGATCGTAGACTCCCGAAATACACCGTTCACAAACATGTGCAATCTCATAAATACATTCGCTGCTAGGAACTTGATCTTATTGATGCAGGATAATGCAGGATACTGCGAAATGTAATTATAGGAGATGCTTAGAGGGATTTTCATTTCGAAACTTATTTGTTAACACAGTGACGAGTTGCAATCGGTACACGCCTAAACGAGGAAGAACGCAAACGAAGAATTTCATTTCGTCTTCGTCGGCGACAGACTCTTTCGCTTTAAATGAAAAAAGTTGTAGTAAAGATTGGAAATTAGTCGTCCCGATGACTGTTGCTGTCGGCAGAACTCGGAGCCTTGCTTTCCAGCGCTATTATTTCTGTTAATAGCGAACAGCGAATATTTCTTATTTTGCCCATTGTATAAATGAATTCGTGGCTCTCGTAATCGGTCGGTATTAAAATAATAATTGTGTAACTAATGTTTTATTTTTGGACAGGAAATTACGAACGAAGATTATGCCAGAGGAACACCGTTGTTATTGCTCTATCATTATTAGACAGCGGATTTTATGCATTTTTCACGAAAATGAGTAGGTGTAACGTGTTTGAAACAGTAAAAACATTAGAAGAATTTCAAAATATTGTTATATTATTTTCAATCTATCAAACATATTAAGAAAGAGAATCTATTTCACTCCAGTTTGTTGCGAACCAGGTAGAAAAATTTTAATCTTGCATAAAGATCCGCTGTCTAGTCATTATTTATCAATAGACTTAGTTTAAAATAATGTGATGTGAAATAATTGATAAGACCACTAAAGACGAATGTAAACCGAGTCCTATTTTGGAGGGATTAGGCAGAAAATAAATATTATTATTATTAGACAGCGGATCTTTATGCAAAATAAAAATTTTCTACCTGAATTGCAACAATCTGGAGTGAAATAGACATTTATTTTCTTTCTTACTATGTTTAATACGTTGAAAATAATGTAACAGTATTTTAAAATTCTTCTAATGTTTTAAATTACACCTACTCATTTTTGTCATGAATGCATAAAATCCGCTGTATATTTATCAAATTCTATAACAAAGCGTTGCAAATAGCTAATAGGTTGTGTGTCTTCGCAAGCGCACGACTGTAACAAATGCTTCCAGCTGAACTGTAATACCTTTGACTAGTTCGAATTGACAATTCTACTCATAAAATAATGTAATTAGAGAAATAACGGATCTACTGGGTCGGAAATAGGTTCCCTTAGGCGCACCATCCCCCGAACCAGTTTAGAATCATCCCCCTCCGTGATTATATTTTGAAACGCCCGGAACGAGCATTTATAGTCAGCCTTTGTTCGTGTCGTGTAGAGTCTAATGTGCTCGAGAATGCGCTCAACTTATCAGCTGATAAATTTCCTGTGGGACAGTCAAGTATTGTTTCTTCTTATGTGAAGACACGATTAAAGATAAGATATACATAAATATATCGCGACAACTAGTTTAAAAATCCACCACTATCTGTAGCAGACAGTTGCAAAAGCTGCAACAACTTCGAAGGAGATAGCGCACCACGACTTCATAAATCTTGCCTGCTAAGCAAGAAATTATACTCGGTATTAGCTAATGCAGTGTCTGTTGCTGGTTTGTTTCACGAAGATGCGCGCGACGACAATATTTGCAATGGAAGATAAACGAGCTGACAGAATCTTGTTGAATCGAACCCCACGTTCATTTTTCTTTCAATTAAACTCTATCCTCCATCAATGTGATGATTAGGCTTTATGCAAAATAAAAATGTTTTGCATTGATCGAAGCAGGAATAACATAAAAATTTGATTTCATTCCTTAACGACTTTGAATTACGACTATTCTTAACGACATTCTTGAATTGTTTAAATCTTTTACTGTTTTATATTTCGCCGAACCAATTTCTTGTTTGAACCAATTGAAAATTGTTTTAATCCCTTGCCGAATTTTGACAAGTCAGATTCGCGATGAAGATTTTACCAAAGTCTAACAAATATGAATGTCATGCCTTTCTTTTTGGATGAAATAAAATTTGTTTCGCTTGTAATAAATATTTAAGCATTCAAGTAGATGTAGCCATACAAAAAATATACATTTTCTCTTCTCTTCTACGACATTTTTCGGGATGAAGACGTTCTAATCATTGTAACTGTAAAAGAAATGGTACGGCAAGAGGTTAATGAATTGCGAGGGCCACGAATTTTGCATACCTACTTAATACGAATGGAATGAAATTCAGTTTTAAGCAGGGGTTCTGAAATGGTTCCGAAACTAACTATTTGTAACTCTTTTTTCAGTAAAAATCGAAAAAAAATGATAGAGGAACAAAATCATATGTCATAATACATCCTCCTAACCTCCTATGACCTTATTTTTTATGAGGATGCACCGATGCACGGTAGGTGCAATTTTATTTTATTCTTTAATGCAACCCAATTTTTTTAAGGTCATCGAAATGTCGATACTTGTTACATGTTGTTATTTTCTAAAAGCTGCGGCCTTAGTGTGTAAGCGGTTGGTATACACTGTGTATAGTACAATAAACGCCCCTTTACTGTCCAACAGCCGTGTTTTGCATGGACAGTGATCGTACCCGGACACTATTTTTGATTTATGACTGCGCCGACCGCGCCGAGCGAGATTTCAATAGAGAGCCGAACATAGAGAAGGACAGAAGAGCAGTGGAGTGGGTAGGCACTGAACAGTGATCGTGCCCACGAACCCGGACAGGAAAGGGGCGTTTACTGTATTCATGTTTTCATTATAATGTTTATGTATCTCCAGTTTTCAAAATATATAATAAAAATTTTCCTTTGTTTGTAATTTTTGTATTGTAATCTTTGTATTCTCTATTATGTTGAAATAAATCTTATATGAGGTTTTCTATAATAAAAAAAAATGTCGATACTTCACGAGATAGTTGACATGTTTTTGTCAGAGTAAACACGGCATTAGTTACTATTGTACAATTGATGTCGAGAGTTTCGATACTTCTTGTAGTAAAGTACGTTTCAGTTTCGCAAATTCTACGATTTCTGGTGCATAAATAGAACTACGTGACAAACGAACTCGTTTGAGAATGACAAAAGATAACTCCGTAAACAAACAGGCGAGCGACTTGAATTTTTCAGTTACCAAGAGGTGAACCAGCCATCTGTCAAATCGTAGAATTTCGAGGAACAAAAATTTCTAGTCCCTGGGGAAACCGGAACGATATTAAGTAAACTCGTGTAACGCCGAGTGCACTTAAATATATTTCAACGCAAACTCTTTTGTTATTAACAATTCCTGGAGTACTTTATGGTCGGCGATAATCTAAATGCACTTCAATTCTGGAACCGTGATCCGCGATTCACTCGGACGATATGTTTAAAAAATTGGATGAGAAATCCTTCCATATTGAAATGAATAAATAGAATCCATCAGAGAAACTTTGGAAAAGTAAATGTAACAAGACTAAGCTACTATTAACAATTCCCGTAATACTTCATGGCTGTGAACAACCTTAATGTACATCAATTCTTTAACTGTGTTCTATTTAGACGAATAAAAAATATTCTCTAATAAATTTCATTGAAAGTTCCATCAAAGGAGCTTGGGAAAAAGTAAAAGTAACAAGATAAGCTCTTTTGTGGCTGGCAATTTGTGCAGAATTTATTTAGACGAATGAAAATGTAAAAAGGTGCATTCAAGAAACGAGGAACAAAATGAAAAATAAGAATAAATCGGGTTGGAATCTCGAAATGCACAATCGCCCTTCTAAATAGAATGGAGTCGGAGGAGGTTGCATCGAAACTTGAGTGGCATATTAAGGGGGGTTGAGTCGGAGACCCGATGTTCGAAAGGGGGGTTGACTGCGTTCCCCGGTAGCTGCAAGTTCAGTTTACCGTGACAAGCAAAGCTCGAAGTTTTATATTAAAATACTTGAGCGGAAATTTCAGCGGCGGGTGTGGGTCGGCGAGAAAGAGTGAGAGAGAGAGATAGAGAGAAGGAATCATAAAAAATAATTCTTACCGTGGGCTCCACTTTGGACGAGGTCTCGTCCGAGCAGCCGCAGCAACCCATGCCCGACGATGGGGAAGGTAATCCTTGGGAACAGCCGGGAAACTTTTCCTTCTGATCCTGTTCCTCCTCCGGAGTCGGCCGCTGCTGTCACGGATGCGCCCGCTTCCGGGAATAAATTAAAACGGAAGTTCTTTAGAGCGACCAGAAACTACACAGGCGGTAAACACCGCGACAGATTCTTCGTCTTATTTTTATGGCTTTCGTTTTTCGCGATCCTTTCTCACCGACGTCGTTCGTTCGAAGTCGATCTCCGGTCGTTTCGGTTCACGCGAAGGAGCGCGACGAACGTCGACTGGCGAGCCACGCCGGCGATCATATGCTTTTTTAAAATGATAGCGATAACACCGCGGAACGACGCGCGACAATTTCCCGCGACACGCGATTCCGGACCTGCCGATGCGCATCCGATAACAAAAGCCGACGCTGATACGCGAATTACTATGTTTTTAAGCCTCCCGACCGCGCGCAATTGCCGATTTCTGGCAAAGACCACCGTGCGATTTGTTTAGAGCTCGAATTACTACCTGCGCGCAACAATTTTATTTTTCTGTTGATGTGAACACGTATGCGGACAATTTATTTCACCACGCTAATTATCAATAAATTGAATTAGCATGTACGTATAAATCACGTCCACGAACAACCTGCTAATATATTTATTCAATTTACTTATGGTTAGATGAAATATTTATTTGAAATATCAGATCGTGAATAAATCACAATTAATCAGATTAACGTACAAAACGAAAATGAATGGGAACTACAACAGAATAATTTTTACCATTGTTTTCTGGGGAACGTACGGGAGCCAAAAATGTTTATTCTGCCTTAATAGCAGCTACTGCGATTACTTCGATACTTATAAAGAAAGTGACGTGAATTTTCGTTTGTAGATGAATATCTGATTAAAAATGTCGCGATTTCTTATAAGCTATTACGACAGATTATCTGTGTGTAGTTGCTTATCTAGCATTACGGGATAATTATTGATATTGATGGTTACGTTTTCATTAGGTGCAGAGCAAATTATATCGCGACAAAGTCGTTAATATCATTACTAATTGGCACATTGTGGATGATTATGTATCGGCTCTGATATTAATTTCTCAGTTTAATTTCGGGTTCGCATTTAACTCGTTATTGCGTTAACATTTTGTTATTACTTTAACTCATTACGAACTTATCTATTATTACAATCGCATCGGCCCGCGGAATACAGAAATCTATGGAACGGATTTGAAAATTTACGAGCATCCGGTCGAACAGACGGAATTAATGGGAAATAATGAAATTGCTGTTTTACAAGCACTCAACTCATTCGGTGTACAGAAATATAATTTGGCACTAATAATGCATAAACACCGAAAGGAAAATGTTCGATGTAGGTCAGAGAAACCACGGAACTTCATTACTTTCGGATTAAAATCTGATCAATTACGTTCGCGGTAACCAGTTAATTACGTCAACTAGCCGCTGTCGATAAGTATTGTATTTTCTAAGAAGCCCCGATACGGACGAAGAACAGATTATCTTTTACGCCTTCAACATTTTCGATATCGATCCAAATTAAACGAACGAGTTCAATTATTCGAAACCGAAACGATATTTCTGCTCAAGTGTATAAACGTAGAACGTTAATATTTGTGAAATTTTAACAAGCTGTCAATTATGCTAGACCAGGAAATCTCCCAGAATTTCCCGTTTACAAGATTTACATTCCCAAAAATTAGCAAACTTTCCAGGAGCCTGACGCTTATAAAACCATCGCCGGGAGAAGTCTCGGCAATACTTCAAGTAACTTCGAAATCACTAATTACTGCGGATGTTGCGCGACCGGAGTGGAAAAAAGAGCTGTAATAAATCAAACGTGAAACAGAAGCATCATCAGTTTCACCCACCGTTTTCACTTGCGCGTGTCGCTGCGTTTGTATCTGTTACGAATGCATAAAATCCGCAATCGACCAATTACTATTCAGATCGTTCATTGACAAACACGGGGGCTCTCGTTAAAACTGGATTTACCAAGTGAAAAAACAATGTGTTTTTTTTTCAATTCTTTTCGGGTTGACGTCATTAATATTACCCGAGACACGTCCTCTCTCTTTCTCCGGGCTGTCTCCCGTTCGTTCGCTCGCACGTTCGTTCGCGCGCTTGTTTCCTCGTCGCGGGTCACGTCAGTGTCGATCGATTAATCGAATAAGCCTGCACGCCACGGCAAAATGACTGGTACGTAATATCTCGGGGGCTGTGTTGCCTTTTCGACCCAAAGTCGAATAGCATCGGACAGTTCTAGCGCGGAAGCGTACATTTTATTATATTTCCACGCGGACACTCCGCTCTCGAACTTCGTTCGCCGATTAATTATTGTTCGGACTGCGGTTACGAAACAACGCGCCGGTAATTGGGACGCAGGATCGGTTCTTTGTCCTCCATGCACGCGAGATTTTAACCAGAACTATTATTCCTCCGTTCAACGTCGCACTTAACCCTCCGCGGGTCGTTTATGTCTAGGCGAGCATATCAAGTCTCAATCCTTTTTGTGGAATTTTTATATTTTATTGATACAGTAGACTCGAGGAATATAACATGACCAAAAAACTGTTTTCAAAGACTGTACATTTGTGCCTATAATTATGTGAAAGTGGCATGTGAGGGAAAATGGAAACAATGTAAGTTTATCAGTTGTTTCACATCACATTATTTGAAGCTATATGAATTCAATGTAATTTTTACGATATTGTGAAAAATGAACCGCTGGATAGTGCTTTGTTATTTCAACATTATATGGAACTCATTTAGTGTTAGACCACTTTCATAATTATGGACACGTGTATATTTTATGGGGTAGTTAGTACACAGTAAATCTGCAATATACAGTCTGTTTAATCAATTTTTTGATCGCGTTGTACGGGTGCGTACTGTGACTTGGACATAAATGACTTGTGGCTCTTCATTTCCAAGTGTTGTAAAATTTGTGTTGAATTCGCAGAATGAAGTGTTGCGAAAATTGAAGTTGAACCTTTAAATACTGTTTTTTTCGATGACTAGTTGACCTATTGACCTGAAATATTGAGAGAATCTTCAGCACACGCCGTTTCATAAAAAGGAAACAAACAATTTAAAATCCGTCCATTTTCCTCATCTTCTTATCGTGCTACAGGCCGAAGATCATATAGACGCGTGTTTTAAGAAAAATTGATTTTGTCAAGGTTCGAAACCGGCCCGCCCCCCTCAACTCCCGTGAAACTCGGCCGAACCAATTCTCCCAGTAAATTTTGTAAACTGGAAGCAATTGTTTTATGCGCAGCTCCTTTTCCGGCAAGTTAAAATATCTCTTGCCGGGCATAGCGTCGCGCAATTTCCGCGTCCTTTCAAATTGAAGATCAGCTTACGCTGGCTGGAAAACTTTTAGTCTTCGAGCTCTCTAACCGGAAGCCGCGGAATTTTTCTTACGGTGAAATGGCGGATGGCGAAGATCGTGCGACGGAATGACGCATATTTATTTCTGCGAAATATTAAAGTGAAGCTCTCGATCCGAAGTACGATGGAGTAAAATGAAGTAGCTTGGAAATCGATTTGACATGGATAAAGTGGAATTTTATTTGCGGTCATAATTTCTGTTCAAGTTCTTGTTCTATTTTATAGAAGTAGATTAACCAGGATATCGTTTTTATTGTTTGCTGAATTTCGACCACGATTCAATCATGATGCTAATTAACGAATAAAAAAATTTAAATAAAAAAAAATTTTTAAGATACCACGTTTTTAAGACGAACTAAAAGGTATAAAATAATTTTTCCTAGCCCCATACAGATAATCCTGAAAATTTGTGATTGTGAATTTTTAATAGCTATGAAAACACTTGTAAGATTTAAAACGAAAAACGTGAGGCGCAAGACTTAGGTGAACTATTCATGTATCAATTATCCATTGCATGCGTCCCACGTTTTTCGTTTTAAATCTTACAAGTATTTTCATAGCTATTATAAATTCACAATCACAAATTTTCCGGACTATTTGTATGCGGCTAGGAAAAATTATTTTATACTTTTTAGTCCGTCCTAAAAACGTGGTATATTAAACATTTTTTTTAAGAAACCGAGTTAATATTGCATTGTTATCCAGTTCTGAGCTATGTTTAAAGTTTCAAGTCTCTAAAATCTCCAAAATTTTTAACCGAACAGACAGACAAGAAAACGAGTTAATAAAAACGTGGTAAAATACGAATGGTTCTAAAAGGACTCGACAAATGCAGCATATTTTCCTTCGCTGCTCGCAACATTACGAAGAGACTTTCCCGTGTGTGCAGAATTTTCTAAAAAAGTCCATGAAAGCAGGCCCAAAAATCTGAATAAGGAATCTCGCAGAAATCTCGTCCGTTGCTGGCTCAGCGACTCGATTAAAAAAATTCAAATTTTCCAGGAAGAAACGGTTCGACCGTGTCGCGCCATAATTTCGTTTATCGTTACAATACGACGTAGAACTGGAACGAAAGTATCACGCCACCCCCGCTCACGACCATAAATCCCGAAGCACCATCTTCCCGCGCGAACGACACAAAAAGCGTCAGGAGTCGCGTGATTGCAGCTTGCAGGGGCGTTGAAAGTGCATCGCCTCGAACGGATTTGCAGCCTCGATTAAATTCCGACTCGCCTTTTTCTGGCTGGACACCTCTGCTCCTTTTTTTCCAAATTTCGCGCGGTAGAGAATCGTGGTCGTCGAAGAGACAGCGGGTTCGGATAGCAAAAAAGGCAGGAGCGAATGTGATAGCCTCGTTAAGCTTCGATCGCGGGCGAAGTGGTCGACGATTTGAAAAAGAAGGGAAAAAATCAGCGAGCGAACAGAAAAAAAACGGAGAAAGAGAGAGAGAGAGAAAGGGAAAACGAGTAGCGGTTGCTGCTGCTGGTGCAGCAGGAGAAGAAGAAAAGAAAAAAACAAGGTTCGCGCGACGAATTTCGCCGGAGTTGCTTTTTCCACCGATGAAACCGGAGCAGCAGCAACCAGCCGGCAGGAACAATGCAACTTATCGAGCGACACACATACCTGGTTATTGGTACGCCAGATAAGAGGCGAGCCGAAGTAAGAACGAAAGGATCGACAGGGAAAAGGTGGAATAGACGGACCGCGGCGAACACGCGGCACGGCCGTGTCACCTGGAATTAAGCCGCAACGATCCGCGTAATCGTAATACACTGGTGCTCACTTAAATTCGCAAACTTTCGTATCCGGAAGTCGAATTATTGCGTTACAGGGCAGAGTTCCTCTTCCAAGCATCGACTCGAGCACAGCTCGACGACGACGTATCGGAATAGATAATAGTAAGCGAAATTGGGAGGGATGCGCAGTTCGCTAAGCATCGACCGAGCGTTCTAACTTCAAAGGATACAAATAAAGGATACTAAATAAAGGAAAATTTCAAGTTCATTATTGTTCTACGTTTCCACAAGTGGTACCAGTGGACAGGTGAAGTTCTTTCGATTAAAATGAATCCAAACACGACGTAAATCGGAATACTTTTATGGAGTAGGCACGGGGAAGTGACTACAACTGAAGCAGGGAAGTGGTCCCACTTCTAGGTATTGGTGGGGGTAGCGACGAGCGCTTAAAAGTGTGCACTTATGTCCTTAACCTTCGATTACCCGCACTCCACTTTCCTCATAACTGGGTACGAGGAACTTTACATCGCTCCAATATAAATAAATTTTTGTTCGATGAAATAACTACTTGAATGCAAAATAGATATTTGCTACTGTGGATCTTTTTGTGCATCTTTGGATATAGTTCGAAACCCTAAATTCAATCTTTTTAGATTGTAAAACTAGTCCGATTTACATCGTGTTTGTACTCATTTTAATCAGAAGAAGCTCAACAATCCACCTGTACTACTACGAGAAGGTAAGACCAGAATTAATTAATATGACATTTTCTGTATTGCACAATATCCAATATCCTTTTAATGTTTTCACAGATTCGTTAGAGAGATGAAGCTAAGTCATGGAAATTTAAGTGTAACAGATTTGGCAAATTTAAGGGAGCATTGCTGTGCACACGTGTACACGCGAGCACCGCGTCGACGGTACACTTATTATCACGATCGCTAACTGCCGCTGGGAAAATTAACAAAGTTCGGACCTCGTTTTCGGCCCCGAAACAAATGTTCCTATTATGGAATGCTCGTTAGGAGCCAGCGGCCCGTTGATCACAAGCTTTGATATTTAATCTCCCCGCGCGGCGATAACCGTTTCCAGCTCCGTTCTTTTATGTTTTTTTCAATTCGAAACTGTTCGAGATCGCGCCGCGACCTCGAATCGAACGATCCCGCGTTCTAGAAGGCGTTTAATTGTTGCCGATTTAATTGATTCGCGAGATTAATCTGGAAGCTGGTGGAACACCATCTCGAATAGTGCATCGATAACTTTGATCTAGCGCAAATTGAAAAATAGAATATTTTATTTGACGTGGGCTTGCGGGATTGCATTTTATTGATGGGCAGCCCAAGATTGCTATGTTTCTGAATATTTGTGTATGGATAAATTCCGGGTCGTCGGAGCCTCCTTAAAAATAAAAGTTCCAAATGAATCGCTTTATAATTTCAATCGACTTCAAATATTTCACTTTACGCAACATGTCTCTCTCTCCTTTTATATGAAACTGTAAAATACAGAGTTTATTTAATCCTACGAAAAATTTTATCAGGAAGACTTACATTGGATTAAGGTTATAAGGTACATTGGGTTAACTGGCGATTTATTGATAATTCAAGAACCTATTACTCAATTATTCAAGATGAGAAAATGTACATTTCCTGTTCCAATATTGATGTAGACTTAGAATTCCTATCTTAGTACTTTGACAAATACTACAGCTTCTCGAGTTGTAATACCGTTTCTGTTACGTTTGATTTTGTCATTATTTTTATTCAATAGAGTCGTGAATAATTGGAATTTGACCACCAAGAAATACTTTTTCAAATTTAATTTTTATATTGTCCCCTACAGAGGACTGCAGATGTTTGCGAAGTGCAATAAAAATAGTAATAAGCTTAATACCACCTTTACCGAAAGTATCAACGTATTAAACCGTTTGATAGGGGGAATAAACTTTTGTTTGACTCGGGTCTCTGCAAATTGCACCAAGAAAATTTTATCTCGCGCGAAGACCTGTAGTTCAGTTACACTGTGCTGTGTTTCCGGCTTTGATATCTTGAGTCCCCGGAAATTCAAAAGGTAATTATTTGAACTATCAAGAAAAGTTTCAAGAGTCTTTTCAGAGTTCTTAGAATTCCATCCTCTTGATCATATTTTTATCGCTGGACTGCGGATCTTTATGCTTTTATAGGAGAATTGAGTGGATGAAATTCAAAATTGTTGGAAAATGTTTAAAATTGGAGATGTCAATATATGATTTCTCCTCTATTCAAATCATTAAGGGATGAAATAACATTCAAATTAGTTTCTATCCCTTGCAATCGATGCAGACAATTTTTATTTCGCATAAAGATTCGCAGTCTATTTATCACGTTTGAGGAATCGAAGGACGGTCTCCGTAATCCCGTAATAGAACTTTAGGAGAGAGTAAACTTAAAGAGAGGATACTTCCAAGTGAGAAAAAATAAGGTAGACAGTTTTCTAAATCGCCTTCCCCGAAATTTCAAAAGTAAATTGTCCGTCGTCTTCGCTGGAGCGAAATGATTGACGTATCTGACGTATCTATCAACAGCAACTCGTTCCGGAAACCGAGAAAACAATTAAAAGTAGATCCTCTCTTTCGCATGGCGGCGAGCCTGATTTTACTTAGAGCAGACGAATGCGCGCATGGTATCGCGATGAGAGCCGGAACGCAAATCCGCATTTAATTCACGGTGAATAATTCGTGTTCAATTGATTGCGGGCTAATCGCGGGCCCAACGCAAACAAAATAATTCATTCGTAATTTATGGCCGAGACTCGCGCTATCGTCGGGTATATCTGAGACCCGGGAAATTATGTAAATCGAATTCCCAGCAACGTCACGTTTTTCCGGGTGTGCCGTTGCAATTCGAGTTTAAAGGGATCTAACGGTCCACATGCAGACTAGTTGCGTTCGAAGAAAATCATAGGTTCGGGGAATAAATTTTCCCCCGTTTTCTTTCTCTTTTCTTTCTTCATTTTCTTCTTTTTATGGAATATCGATTCCAGGTGAAATGAATTTTCTCCGTGAGCGGAAAAGTTGAATCTTTTTGATAGATTAATCCCGGCATGATCCTCGACTCCCCACCCCTTTCGTCCCCACCCTCGAGAGCTCCGCCCCCCTTTTTTATTTTCTCGATACGCTCGCGGAATTGAGTATTTTCTGATAACAGGGAAAATGAAAGAAACGAATCACTCCGAAACGAAGGAGAACGTTGCGAAAGAAGTCGGGTCGGGTCGGTAGCCCGGGTTTTTCTGGGATCGTTCTTACATCAAGTATGTGTAACCGGCGCGGCGCGCTCCGCAAGGCTCGATCGATCGCTGTCTTTATTTTTCTATCGGTAATTGCTTTCCTCAGCAATAAATGATTTCTCGAAACAAGTCGCGGCAGATTTATCTCGAACGGGACTGTGAGTAACGTTCTGCCCGAGAAGCTTTGAGGCAGAGAGCGAGAGTGAGAGAGAGAGAGAGAGAGAACTCTCTTTTTGTTCCAAGCCTTGTTGGTTACTACGAAATCCTTGCCTCTCAAAAGACTCTCTTAGAAAAGCTTTCCATTCTTTCGCCGCAAACCCGATACGCCGTGAATCTGATACATCTATGCCCGTACGTTGCTACGCGGAAAAAAAAAGTAAAACCAGTATCTTTTAATAATGCCCGACGCGATATTCTTAGTTTCATTTTGAATCCCGACGAAAACGCAGTAAAGAGAATTAACGTTTTTCGGTAACTCGAATAATTCGCTTTAATCTATAAAAATGGTGTTCTTCCGACAAGCTGATTTGTTGTTACTTAATTTCTTGAAAAATTCCCCAGTGTAAACAATTTCTGGCTTACAATTTACAATTCACGTACTGTTTATTATTCCGGAACACGATATTGACGTTCCGCGCGTCCCCGCGGCGAAAATTTATCAATTTTCTGTATTTTATTGTTAGATACAGAGAAATGTTTGGTTGCTCTCTAATTGAAATGAAAACTGATCCATTCCTTCAATACTAACATTATCGAAAAGGCGCGTTTACGATATAATAATACTTGATAATAATAACTAGATCGCGAATTTTATGGTGAAAATGATCGGTTGGGATTTCAAGTCGGAGATAGATTAAAGGGATTAAAAAGAAATGTCTATAATTGAAGGAAAACGAGGACTTCTGTTTGGCTCCTGTGGATCGGTGTCCAATTTTCATTTTGCACAAAAATCCGTAGTCTAATAATAGCAAGGTTGAATTCATTCGGACATTCATTCCATAATTTTCTCATGGAAACATTTTAATAATTTTGGTAATTGCAATGAAAAATCAGAAACGTTTCAACCAACCTGACGGTTCGTTTAATTCTGATATTAAAATATGAATTTTAAGCTACTTGTTGAATTAAAGCGAATGGTAAAAATATTGAATAGCGTCCCTTTGGTTTCCGCGAGTTTCGTATGATTCTCTGAATCGAAACCGCCGCGCACCGTCCTATCGTTTCGATTTTAATCCGATTCCGTTCCACGGTTGTGATTGTCGAGCGCGTTGTAACAGCGAAAACAACGCTGTCTATTTAAGTACCAGCGCAAGCCATCGTCCTCGCAAGCAAAACTAACTTCGTACGCTGTCGCGGATCCCGCCGAGTCTTTGATGGGATGTTCGATGAGTTTATACACTTTGAGCCTTCGCCGCGCGCCGGATCGAAAGGAACGATCGCTGGCACGAGTCCATTGTCAGCGAGCGGGATCGATCGAAGTCAGTGTGCGGAACAAAACGGACAGCTTCAGTCGACAGAATGATAGTTTCCTTCGGGCAGGGACGACACCGCGACCACCGATGACAAAACGATCATTGTCGCCGCTGGACGAATTCGGTCTGGGACGGATGATTCGTCCGAAATATACAGGGTGTTTCAAGATTATATGATCTTGATATTTTTTTCAAGGTCAAACATTTTGTTTTATCGCACCCTATAGAAGCGAAATCAAAATACAATTTGAACCGTTCAATAGTTAGAAAATATCTTTACGCAAGATGACGCAAGAGGAGAATAAATTTGAAAGAAACTTTTTCAATTATTAGATCCTGTTTTCTAAAAGCTAATTTTTTACCATTTTGAATAAGTGTTATAATAATGAATGAGTGTTATGATTTTTTCTATGATCTGTTGCGATGTTTCAGGCAACTTAAACAGCCCATGCTCGTCGAATTTTTGTTTTTTATTAGCAAAAATTGAGTTATATGACTTTTTACGATTTTATTCGAAATGGAACGTTGCATCGAATAGAAAAGTGTTGAAAAAAGCGTTAGCAATGTTAATACGATGGTACATCCTCTCGTTAAACAGCACACAAGATTTTTCTCTCGTGCACTGCACTTTTTACCCTTGCGATAATAAAAAGACAAAAGATGATGGAAATGCGTTTGATTTTGGTTAGAAACCACTACAAGACAGGAAATGACGTGAAAATAAGGTATAACACTTATTTGAATGCTTAAATATTAATTAAACGAATAAAATTTTATTTCATTTAGAAAGGAAGGCGTAACATTCATATTTGTCAAACTTTGTTCAAAATCTTCATGAGACGAGTGTGACTCGTTAAAATACGGCAAAGGCTTAAAAAAACAACTTTGAAGTTTCCGTAAACTATTTTATTCCATGTGTCTACGGTGTGTCCGAAAATAATATAAACGTGAAGGGGATGGTTCTACGTGAAAAAATAAGGGTAAATCTAATAAAATAATATTGAAACACTCTGTACATTCAAAGCGAAGAACTGTAAATTCGCCTTAATCCTACCTCGTCCAGTAATCACTTTGAACGAGCATTTTGAAACGAGGGTGGAAAGAATCTTTATACTTCATTGTAGATGAATCGTGCAGGATGAGCATTCAAAGTGAAAAGTCTAAATTCAGGTTTAATCGTCTTTTCCCGAAGGGAATATTTTATCGGAGCAGCCGTCGCTGGGCATGGTGGAGAGTGAAATCGTTCAACCGATCAAATATTCGACGGGCAAAATGGCGTGGTTCCCCGCCGGTAAATTTCGAATTATTTGCAAATTGGCTCGGACGACTGTACCAGTCCGCGACTATTACCGTCCGCGCATTATTCCCGATTCTTGATCCGACAGTTCCGGTCGCTGTTCACGCCGAAACGATGTACGACCTCCATATTCTTCTATTTTTTTCCCCCGTCGCGCCGGAATTGAACGTGTCGGATCACCGAACAGGATTTACACCGTGTTTCGTGGTGTGCGAGACTCGCGGTGAAGATGCAATGGAAAAAGACCGTGTCTTTTATTTGATCTTGTTTCACAGTTATAGCCGTCGCTTCTCTCGCGATAATGTGCCACAGCTCGTCTCTATAAGAATGTTCTGAATCAATTGTACGAAATGGTAGAATCGATAAAAACGCATTTCTAAAACCAACGAAAATCCCGAATAAGATCGCGACAAAATCGCATTGTGTAATTTTACTCTCGAGTCAGCCGCAAGGTGAATTTGATTTGCGAAGGTTGAATGTGATTTGCGAAGGGTGAATTTCGTCTGCGAAAGGGTGAATTTGATTTTGTAAAAAGGTGAAACTAGATCTGTGTACGGTTTCGCGTGCAAAACCTGTACAAATAGTTGGAAAATGGAAATTTGAAGCTTAAATACTTTAACTGTACGCGGAGCCAACAATACAACAATTACATGATACGTAACAACAATTGCAGCGTTTCACGGTTGTTTTAAATAGTACAGTTACACATGGGATAGTACGGTTGCAGTATACAGGTTGTCCTAAAAACGTTGTAGTTCCTTGAAAGGGGTGGTTCTAGAGGTCATTTCAAGTACAACATTTTTCGGTGATCTTGTATAATAGTTAAATTATATTGTTGCGACAAGTTTTGAAATAAAGAAAAGTTATTTGGTCGGTTCATTAATAATGATTTAATAAATAATTGAGATGGCGTGGTCCAGCCAGTATTGTAATTGGACGGTTGGCGATTACTTGGGCGATCCGACGGCGATCGTTCGCCGACGCCGGAACCGGTTATGACGGAACCACGGCGTCGAGACGCGCCGCGCCTCGTCCATCAGAAACGTTGGCAAACATTTGTTCGCTGGCGGCTGACGTTCTTAATGAAAATCGCTGCTTGTTTATCGGAGCATAAGAACATCGCGCTCGCGTCGATGCCGGAGAGTATCCTCCAGGCAGATTGTTCAACGATCGTCGTTGGACGGGATGATTCAATACCTTCGCTGACAGACCGATCTACCGGAAATAATCGCGTGAATTATCCTAGACATTTTTCCCGTACTCCACTGCTTCTCCTGCATCGACTCTTATCAATTCACCAATTTTCCTTTACATTGTCGTGACCGACAGATTCGTGTTCTTCTTGAATCGGCCATAGTAGAAGTTGTCCTCTCTAAGATGTACCACTTATTCATTCTAAATGATTTTAAATGGAATCATTCATTTATTCTTCAAAAATAGTTACACAAATATTATGTATCGATATATCATCCCCGTTTGACCCAACCTATTGTGTTTTATACGATACACGAATGCAGCACAACCAGAAAGGAATTAAACGATAATATCTATCAGATACTATAATAGAAATAATGTAAATATAATAGAAATATACGTAGAATAAAATCTACAAATAAGCGAATCTTCAAAATGTGCATTAAAAACGCAATGATTCGGTTAAATTATATTCGATATTATATTTATCCTTAATATTCATTGCTATTGAAATGGCAAAGGGAAACGTAGCGAGATAGTGAAATTTCATCTACATGCACAAATATATTATTAACGGTTACGCATTGAATAATTAATAAATTCGAGGGAAATCGAATTAAATCGAAATCTATTGAATCCGCTTTCTTTTTCATCGCTCCTCGCGTAAAGAAGAAAATGTGAATCCGTGTGCTTTCGCTCGTATTGCACTTTTCCAGCAATTTATTAGAGCAGCGTGAATATTGTTGCGAATTATGCTATGGCAATTTCAGTAGCATCCGAGAGCCGCGATTCGAGCGCGAAGGGTTAAATTCATCGAGGGCGACCAAAATCCACGAATAAAAATTTCAAGAGAAAGCGACCCGTGTTTTTCTTGCTTTAAGCTGCACGATGTTTTCGTTATTTAAAACGGACAGAGCTTTTGCATTCGGTCATACATTTACCGACCCGTTTCCCTTCCGTTTTCCCGCGTGTTGCCTGTTAGTTTGACAAACGATGATGCCCGGGCTCGGTCCTCTTGATTCAACGAACAAATTGTGTCATTCATATCCCGGATTTCTTGGCTGTTTGTTTCGTCCCCCGGAGATCAATGGTAACCCGTCTAATCGTTGGTTCTCCACGTGGATCTGAAATTGTTCTGCGACCAGGGGGCGGTCTCGCGAACAAAAAAAAAAAAAACAAACGAAAAGTCGCGCTCGCGAATTTGAGAAATTGCTTGCCGTTCGCGCCTTTATGTCCCCGAGTCATCGACACTGTGTTGCGAACGGCGAGCTCGCGTCTCGAGGAAAACTTTCCGCCGCGTCTCGAGAATTCATGCACCCCTGAAGTTTTATATTCCGCTTTGATGCCGCGTTTTGAGCACGCTACGGTGATTCGGTTGTCGCGACGAGTTCCCTACATTTCAACAATTCTTCTCCCGGCTAACAACAAAGTGCTCCCCAGATTTTGTTGCCGTTCCGACAATTACTCGTCACGGCAAATGAATTCCCGGCGGAGTGCTGCTTCGATCTCTCCCGGATTTTCCTGCTCCAATTTAACCTTCGGCGTACTCGGTACGGACGATTTATCATTCCAACAGACGCCGACTTTTTTCAATTCTTTCGCCCTTAACACTAAACTTACCGACCATCGAAAGTGACCGATGTGTATAGTATTATAAAGATAACAAGATTAAGTTTATTTATATTTTGTGCGATTTTTACTATAATACAGTAAAGTCGCGTTATTTCTCAGCGATCGTCCACCCAGAATTGGATCAGCATCAAGTGCTTACCCCCTCCGCTGAGGGGCAACGCCGCAGGGACCACGAAGCTCGAGCTGTCTCTCGTGTAATCTCGGCTCGGATATATGTGAACCACCACTAATCCAATTACAAAACTTCTTTATTTCTCATAATTTTTTTATGGGACTTTCACCAACTTATTTGTGGCATTTTACTGATTAAGATGACACTAAACACGATATAATTTCAGCTGTATTTACTGGTTTAAATGACGATGAAAGTTTCGGGCGCAAGGAAGGACAGCGCGATCCGTGTTTACATGCTGTCCTTTTCTACGTTCGGTTTCCTTTGTACTTTCGGCGCGGTCGGCGCGGTAGACTCAATCATAAAAAAATAGTGTCCCTACACGATATTTCTCCATGCAGAACACAACCGTTTGCAAAATAACGCGACTTTACTGTATATACTGAAGTCAAACAATATATTCAATAAATTCCCACGGAAACACGTTTACAATTTCAATAATTGTCAAATAAAAAATCTAAAATGGGTCGTTTGATCCCTGGTGGTGGGTTTAGTATTAAGGAGGTGGACTCGTTTTTCCAGGATTGCAAGAATTGCCTTCTCATTTCTCGATAGTGCAAAGATGGGGTTTTTTAGAAGTCAAACGTGCTAAATAAAAGATCAATCTAGGCCGCGGTCGCCTTCAAAAGTCCTATTTTTACGTTTACGAAGCGTAATTTGCATTATTCGGCAGCATGTAGCTGTCGCATCTTTATGAAAATAGTCACATGCAAATTACGTTGCCAAATAATAAGACCGTTATTATTTCATTGTGATCACATATTGTGCTTCCAATCCCACGAAATAATTGATTTGCATCGAACAATTTTCGAAAAATCGACGTTAAGTATATCGAGCCTTGGATTTTCAAATTCGATTTTGGTAGCCGTGTCAAAGGCTAATCTCATTTTGCGTCAGTGCCACAGAGGAAGGACAAACGTTTCATGTCCACGTCACTCGGATCAGGTTTTGATGTTTCTAGACCTGTCGGACTGGTTTGCGATTTCCTAGGTCTGCTGCAGTTTACAATGTCAACGAGTTTAGCAACGCAATTGATCGTTCCTACTATCAGTTTCATTACTCGGAATATTCGATATCAGTGTGCGAACGGATATCGTCGGAAACACGATTTTGATATGATTGTTTATCTTACTGGGACGAACCTTGGCATTCGAACGGAATTAAGCATTTCATTCATGAGCTGGAGCTACTGTTCAAATTGGACAAACTGGAACATTTTTCGATCTGTACGTTGATTATTGTGATCTGCTTTTATCTGTGTGATTCGATGACAACGAAAAGTGTTCGTATTCACCTATGGACGAAGTTTATCCAACCTGTGCTGCTTTTATCTGAACAATGCTCTTTGCGATTATTAAACTGTGGATTTGACGCATTTATCATGCAAATGAGTAGATCAAATTGAAAACAGTGAAAAGAGTATCAATTAGTATTTTCATCTTATTTATACTATTAAAGAACCAGTGAAATTTCTATTTGAACTCAAATTCTGGTGACGTAGTTTCATTCTCAATCTCGTTCAATGACGAATGAATTTCTGCATTATGTAATAAAGATAAAGCGATTGGAGAGATCGTCAACTGGTCTTACGATCTGCATTGACATCATTTCTATTGTTCTTCAGATGCATGACTTATTTGAAAATTGCACATTCATTTGTGAACTCGTTCTTATCATTGTCCGTCCCTCAAATATAAGGTTCGTGTAATAATATTAGACATGCATACACTCACGGAATGCAAGAATCCTTGTTACGCCTTTCTTTTTAAATGAAATCAAATTAGTTTCGCTTGTAATCAATATTTACGCATTCAAATAAATGTAGCCATAAAGAAAATATAAATTTTCTCTTCTACATTTTTCGGGATGAAGACGTGTTCTAATCACTGTAAAGGAAATGGTACGGCAAGGGGTTAATTAATGTTTACACGTACGAGCAGCTGCGACAGACTCATACGGCATTCCAAACGTACAATAAAAAATCATGATCACTTTTACGTCTCAATTCAGGAGTTCATAAAACGATTCGACATAAATTGTCCACGTACGGGGCCGCGTTATTAAGCCTCCCGCGTTGGCGGCGTGGCAAAAGGATGTCGTCCGCAATAAAAGTCGTGCAACCTGCGTTCTTGGCACGGTTACGGCAAGGCTAAACGTCGGAGGAAAGTAAGAGTCTCAAGGTCGCTGGTGAATTCGAGCCCGGGATCGGGAGCGTATCGCCTCGAGGCGCGATTGCCCAACCGGTTGCTCGCGTTAATCGATTATCGCCGGTTCCGATCTGGCCCCGAAGTGGCTCTCGATCGTCCTTGGCGACGTTAACAATTAGCCGAAATTAATAATCGCCTCCTGGCATTCGTTGGCGTCGCAAGTCTCCGAGCGCGCGAGCCAGATTAGAATCGTTACGGTCAACCCGTGCCGATATCAACAGCGCTGCGTTTACACTTCGCTGTCCTTTTCTAAATGTAGAATGAATGTACGTATTACTGCGGGTGAACGTTTTACTGCGGTACTTTTTCCCAATCAGCTTAAAATACGTCGAAATAAATATTTTGTATATAAGAATGTGTTCTTGTTGGCGAGATACTCATATCTTTTTTATAATCTCAGGATTTAAAAAACCATTCTTCATGAAAGATAGGGCACATGTACGTATTACTGCGGTATTTTTTCCCAATCAGCTTAAAATACGTCAAGATAAATATTTTGTCCTGAATCAATTTGTACAATTCAATGTGTTCATGTTGGCGAGATACTCATATTTTCTTTATAATCTAAGGATTTAAAAAACCATTGTTCATGAAAGATAGGGCACATGTACGTATTACTGCTGGTGTACGTTTTACTGCGGTATTTTTTCCCAATCAGCTTAAAATACGTCAAAATAGATATATTGCCCTGAATCAATTTGTACAATTCAATGAGAATGTATTCTCGTTGGTAAGGTACTCATATTTTTATAATCTCGGGATTTGAAAAACCATACTTCATAGAAAGGTAAGTAGTATAGAACTTTAAGATCTAAGAAACAGCAGGGTCCCGAGGATTCTTCTTGGATCAAGTGTACGCTGTAATTGAAAAATTTTGTGTGTAGCGGTGAAATGAAATTTGGCAGCAATGAAACACGTGAAAAACGTTTCTGCGTAAATTACAAGCGCTGCGCGATAATTGCGATTCACAGTTATCGCGATTTGGTAGACCAATTGGATAACCACCGGCGAAGACCCGCAACTTTTTCCGGATGGTTGTCCGTTGAAAAAGAAGCAAATTGTAGAAGAGTGGGGGAAAAAGAGAGAAAGAGAGAGAGAGAGAGAGAGAGAGAGAGAGAGAGAGACGAGCTTCCGGCCGTCACCGGGGAAAAGTTTGCTTTCCATGGGTCCGGGAATTTTCTGTTGCCGTGCGAATTATTAAGCGCGAATCGGAGCGATAAAAATGTAATCTGCGGCTCGGTCTAATTGGAACCGGTCCATTCTTTTTTTGTTTTCTTCGTAGCTTTCATTCCGCGGCGAACCGGCCGATGGAACTTATCATCTTATCGAAGATTCCGAGGTATAGTGATTCATTGGTTTCCGAGGCCGCGGTGAAATGCTTGTGTAAATTAAGTGTGGCGTAGCCGGTCGATCAGGAATGCGAAGAATTTGGATGGGGCCGTGGAATTGGATTGAATCGGATGGACCGTTTGTCGGGCGCGCGAGAGTGATTCGGAAAATGTGGTCTGTAGACGGAATCTTGGGACGTCGGATTATTTAAATAAAATCGGAATGCACGTTATTTTACAGCGATTTTATCGGGGATAAGTGATTCACGATCATGAGTCCAATCTCGATGAAGATAATCGAGTGGTGTTAATAAGAATCTTATCTTAATTGACTTCCCCCACAGTGGCTCGTATCGGTTCGAATGATTTCAGGTAAACTGTCTTCCAGAGAGATTACGAACGTCCGGTTTATCATTAGGATTCGTAGAAATGAAAACCGCTCGGCGAGATCGATACGGTATAAATTTCTAATAATAAATTTTTGCCGTGGCAAAGTTTCGTCGAAATTGTGCGCTGAATTTGAAACGCGCGATCAATTGAATATTCAAGCTGTCCGTATCTATCAGCTTGAGAAAATATTTACAATGAACGTTCAAAGCGTATTCCCACCTTTTTGAAAATTCATATTGTTGTCGACCGGTCTGCCGCGCGGTATTATTTACAAGATTATAATTATGAATCAGGAAGAATGGAACCGGTCGGTATTAATACGTACACACACGGACGGCGAAGCCTTTGAATCTGTAATAAACGGCGCAGCAGCCTTCTAAAAAATTAAATGCCCCAGCTGGAAACGCGTGTCCAATTTAACATTAATACGTTTTTACGATTCTACCGCTACGGCGCTACGAAGTGTATGAAAATGCGTACAGTTAGCGTATCGCTCGTGTCTCGTAGAGTTGCGCGTGTTGTAAAAACCGTGTAATATTAACCGGGAGTGCCGACCAGATAGTGGACTCTTTAATTAAATGAAATCGAGTAGAAGTTCCTTAGAGTGCTATAAAGTGGCTGAAGTCTAATTAGTTACAGTTAATAAGAGCTGTATTAACGGGCTGCATCGTTCATTATAAACTGCGCTAACTACTTCAACTTTATACGATCCACTTTTCTCGCTTTCTCTTTTATTCACTTTTCACCGTTTACTGTTATTCAATCGCCGCACAGTGGGTTATTTGACCGAAAAGCCGGGAAAAAATAGATTTCTAAACTTTTTGCTGTCCGACGTAGTTAAAGATCTGTAGAAGAAGAGGCTTCAGTATTTGGTTTTTATTTTATTTGTACACCCGTGACATAGTATACTTCATTGAAAGTCAAAATCTCTGAAACAGTGTCCGTTCATTGGCCATTTTCAAATGTTCCAAGGGAAATTGTGTAAATTCTTGCATTACAGGAGTCTTTCAAAAAATAAAAATCACTCTGATTTTTGAAATGTAAAGATGCATTTTTTATCTCATAATGTTATATCTGGCGGCAAGAGTCAGCCCGGCTCGAGTCCATAAGTAACGCTGAAATAGGTTTTTCCGGCTTTTCCGCGGCTCTGAGCGCTGTTACAGCCACTTCAAGAAATTCGGAGCGCTTAGCTGCTTAGAAACAATACGCTAATATGTACTATCGCAAGTTCTGGTAGTCAATTTACTAATTAATTTCTCGGATAGAATATTCTCGGTCCGTTAAAACGTATCTCTTTGAAGCGAACCGACACAAGAAATCGTAACACTGTTATCAGCATTCTATGTGTTTAGTTGTTTAGAAACAACACGCTAATAACTACAATTACTCTTGGTGAATCGATGAATGAATTTCTCGGTTCCAGTCAGAAGAGATCGTGATTAATAACTTGAATAAATCCAACGAAGCAAGACAAGCATAAACGCGCACGTCTGCAGATTGATTTAAAATTCCGGCAAACAAACGAAGCTTCTCTCACGGATTACCTCGGACATAAAATCAAATCCGATGGGATTTGATTAAAATCTTTACTACATATTCGTAACTCAGTTTTGTAACGAATGCATAAATATCCGGGGCGCAGTTCGGGAAGATAAATTGCATAGAGAATTCAGCGCTGAAAATCCATGACCGTGTCGGATCATTTCGAAAGTAAAATAGCGGCGTGAACTACAGCTGAAAGAACGTTCTTCAACATTATCTAATCAGTTTCCGCTAAATTATTATCACAAATAGAGCAGATTTTTTGGTGGCTACATTTAGATAGACCACCCTGTAAAAAAAAATGATATAATGGAGAGTATCGATGAAGATCCGCAGTCCAATTACTAGGCCGCGGATCTTTATATGCAAAATAAAACTTTTCTGTATCAATTTTAAGAGACAGAGGTCAAGGAGAAAGTTCTTTCCCTTTCTAATAATTTTAGTGTGTTGAAAATAATACATTGACATTTCTAAATTCTCTTCACCTGTAACGCTTTTTTAAATTGGACTTACACATTTTTGTCATAAATGTCATAAATCTGTGTATGATAAATTCTACTTGTAAAAAAGAATGGTGACTGTATAATTGATGAATACAGCTGTATTCTTTAACATTTAACCGTTGAATTTTATTTTCAAATCGGCCACGAACTTATGCAATCATCTAATAATTATCAGTATAAGATTGAGTGGAGTCGCATTAAAAGTCCGAATGGTTTAATTCGAGGTTTAAATTACATTGATTTTGATCGAGCTTATGAATGTCACATTTCTCCGGATTTTGACGATTTCGGAGCATTGTGGCGGTGGTGTTGCCACGTTCCCTTCGTCGGTGATATTTGCTCGGCGGGTCGGTATCATCGAGGGAATCTTCTCCAATAATTGTTTTACATAGTGTGTTTTAAGCGCGACACAAAACTCGATTTCGCGTACGTGCGCGGAAAACGAGAAGCCCCGATTGCGGATTCGGCCCGTTCCGAGACAATGGCGTAGCACGGGAATCACTGTGAACTCATTGCGACCGCATTATACGCGCTGGGAATTAACCAGGATCGTGACTCAACCGATCCCCGTCACAGCGATGCGTCGCTCCCGTTAACAACAATGTCTTCGCCGTGACACCATTGTCAGATGCTCGCGACTTCCGGCAACCTCGCGACTAAAGCCTTGCGTCTTGCTAATAAGTGGAGGCCGCAGTCGCGAGATACTTCTGACGAGGTTGCCCGCAATAGGCTCCTATTCGTACGTATTAGCAGCTCGTGCGATAACTCGCTTCGAATTCGTTCTAATTAACACCTCGCACAACTACTTTTTCACATAATACGAGCCTCCGTGCAGGATGAACTACGAATCGTGACCAGTAGAGATTACTCTGTTATTAGCAGCCCGATCGAAAATGTTTTTATCATGTAAAGCATGGTTTCAAGAGAGCTTTCACGCGATTACAGCAAATTTTTCGTCAACTCTTCTTCTTTCATGATTTTTCAAAGTCACCTTCAATTTTTTAACGCCTATTTGGTAGAGGACTTCAAGGGAAATTCGGCAAGTATCATAACATAAAAAGAATTGCAATAGATTTCTTTTTAAAAATTTTTTTTACAAAAAATTTGCTATAAGCACGTAAAAGCTCTCTTGAAACCATGCTTTGCCTGATAAAAACAGAGTAATCTCTACTGATCATGATTCGTGGTTCACTCTGTATATCAACCGGACTTTTTCTCCAATTGTGTATTTGCGAGGAATTTTCGAAAAATGCATAAACCGGTGACGAGGATGTTCCAGAGTAGTCCAATATATTTTCTTAATTTTTCTAAAATTTTTCTTAAAATAGTCGGTCGACAGAAATACATACGTAAAATCCTTCTAACGTCTGGGAAAAGCTCAAGCTGTTGGGTCGAATTTTGAAAAAGTTATTCGTTTTCAAAAGGCGTACGAATACTTTGTACACCCGCCGTATGCGAACAACTGAAGATTGCGTCTTTGGTAAAACTAAAATGCACAAGGAGTGAACAACTCCATTTAATCTTCACTCGAAGAAATCCAGCGACAGAAAGGAGTTTCCTTTTCCCGATTTAAAAACGAGAGAATTTCCACGGAGATTCGCAGTTGCAAAATATTTAACGAAATCGAGAATTCAGTTGCACAAAACTGCAGGCTGCATCCGGAATTAAGGTTCGCAGTTTTCCAGGCGAATCTGTACACGGTCGAAATAATACCTTGCGATATGTATTCGTATATTTTTGGTTTTTAGGGATCATATTTCTCCGGGGGTGGTTGTCGCGTCGCTCGCTGCGCCGCGAGACGCGCGGAATTGTTTTTCGCAAAGATGAATTTCGCGGGCGATGGGATCAATTTTTAATACCTTGATCGCCGTGTAACCGGAGGTCATCCGTCCTTTTTTTTGTCTTGACACCTCGACTCGCCATGAATCACCGTGAAGAGCGCCGGATCCAAGAGAAAAATAGAACACATCCCGGCCGTTTAGTCCCGCGAATATTTTACAGGCACTTTGCTCGCGAATAATGCATCGGGTGTAACACACGGCCAACGTGAAAACCTGATTTTATTGTGTATTACCGTATTTTGACGAGTCAGACTCGCGATGAAGGTTTTTAACAAAGTCTAACAAATATGAATGTTACGCGTTTCATTTTGAGTGAAATCAAATTTGATTCGTTTGTAATCAATATTTAAGCATTGAAATAAATGTAGCCACACAAGAAATATAAATTTTCTCTTCTCTTCCACATTTTTCGGGATAAAGACGTTCTAATCACTGTAATTGTAAAAAAAAATATATGGCAAGGGGTTAAGGGGATGAAAATAGCCGTGAATGTTGGGGTTGAAAAATCTATTTTATTGAATATCTTCAAAACTATTAGGCCCAGGCGGAAATTTCAAAATCCAATTTATCACAGACTTTAGCCAATAATTCCTAATTTATCCTTTCGAATTCCTGCAAGGAGAGAACTTGTGAGGCACGGGGGGAACATACACTGCTGTGCAAAAGGAAGTAGCACCCGGCCATATTTAATAGAACACAGTAAGTTTTGAAAAAGGATTCCGCTGTTTAATAGAATAGTTCCGAGAATATATGTGTTATTGCGGATTATCTAGTACTTTAAATGCAATAAATCAATCATTGTACAATACAATTTCTACATAAAGATATTGTTTGTCATTATATCTTATAATTATACTGGGCGCTTCTTTCTTTTGGACAGTAGTGTATATAGTCTAAGGCCTAAGGTTTAGATGATTGGACCCGTGATTCAACGCGCGTATTGTTGGAATGTTTAACGGGGAACCTGACGGGGAAAGCGGAAATAAAATATACGGACACACTTTCCGTCGTGTTTTTAAATACATAATGCAAGCGAGCGCTTTGGGAACGAACGCCGCCGTTTGAAATATTAACATTTCGCTGTTGTGCCTTCAAGTATTGCGGGCCAGAGAATTTTTCAAAGTGAAACGCCTTTTTTTCCTCGAACGAAAATTATGACAATATGCGCGCGGGAAGCCGGCGCATTTTCCAGAGGCACTCGAGACAATTTTTCTTCCAGTCAGGACGTTCAGTTTTGGAACATATGCGGAATCTACGCGAGTTCCTGTTTATTCTGGCGCTGGTGATATATCGATTAAACTAGCATGTTCAAACAGTATATGCAAGAAAAATATCATTCTCTTGGCGAACTAGTTTGATAGCGCTTCACTCAATAATTCAATTTCTCTGGAAGATTGTTATCAACTACCGCCACCTGCAATTTATTCGCACTTGCAGCTAATCGTCGTCAGACATACAATTCAATTTTTTTTCTGACGAGTGCCGATGACGAATCGCATTCGTCATTTCAGTGTACGAAGGTTTAAAGTTTGATTCCTTCAATTAGAGGCCTTGAAATACGAAGTAGCCGCATGAATGACGCACGAATCAATTCGTTATCGCTGAATAGAGGATATCTGTGCAACACTTAGTCGCTGCTGATTAATGCTAACAATTGCACAATGGTTTAATCTACTCGCATAAAATAGAATGGCATTTCTTTGTTGGCTCCTACATCCTCCGATTGATCAGTATCAAACTTTTATCACGTAGCTCTTCATGGTACATTAGTTTAATCGCATACGTTTATTATGTCTGTAAATAGTTTCATAGTACACAGGATGAAAAAATCAAATGATTTGTATTGCTTCGAAATCAATGTAAAATAGCTAGGTGGCCATTACTAGGTACTACATTAATATACGATAGAAAGTGAATCATAAAATTTAGTGTTCGAAGTGCATGATATCCAGACGCTATTTTAATATTTTATTTTATTATATTTTATATACATTATTAATAATACTTTCCGTCATGTCGCAAATTTCGATATTCATTAACGAATGATCGATGTGTATAGAATAGAATTGGACGACCATGAAAATCGTACTGATTATTTTAAGAGGGAAACTAGCTTTAAGGATTTACTCGCTTAAACGTATTAATTTTGTATATTTCAGTGAGTAATATCTCATATCAAGATTACATCCTGAAAGTTACTCGCGAAATAATAAAATTATCGAAACGATCTCTTCGCAGCTGATCGGCAAGATTAACACTAAACCTACCACTGCCGGTCAAACAACCGGTTTTATACAGGGTGGGGCAATAACTATGTCCACTTTGAATATTGCCATTATTTGTAATAATATGAAAAAATGTTGTATACAAAACTTACACGGTATAGAGGGGAGCATATTGTGACACAAACATTTTCTGCGTGGGTAGAGACATAGTGGAGATTTCAAGGTCATCTTAATTATTTTAAATGGAAAGATCTACTTTCTGTGTCATGAATCGATAGACTAACGAATTCTAAGTAAAAATGTATTGACCTTCATATGTCCTAAATCTAATAGTTAATGAGATATTATCGAAATAATTTTCTTTCTTCTTCGGATAATATCTCGATAACTATTAGGTTTATGACATATGAAGGTCAACACTTTTATACTCAAAATTTGATGCTCTATCGATCTATGGTGTAAAAAATAAGACATTCCATTTGTTGTTTGTTCCATTGTAAGTTTTGTATACAACATTTTTTCATATTATTACAAATAACGGCAATATTCAAAGTGGACATAGTTATTGCCCCTGTATTTTTCATCTTACAATTATTGAAATGATGAAGTTACTTGCATGGAAATTGATTCGATAAATTTCTTTATCCCAGCACAATCGAAATAAATAGAAATAGTCATTTTTGCAAGCTAAAACATTTTCATCGCCTTCGGTGCTCGGTAGATTGAGTAGTAAAGAAAGAGCAATGGACCCGTCATCTGGAAATAACTTAAACGTCACGCTAAAAGTGGTCCTCTCGTTCGAGAAGTCTGACATGAGAAAAGCCCAGGAATTTTAAGTAAGTGCGGAAGCGGAAAGTTGTCACATCTTTAAAAATAATCTGTTCCGTTGATTATAAGTCGAACGATGACTGCATACATAGAACCTAAAACCTCACGTTGGAAGTTTCCAAGTTAGATGAACCGGGAGGACAGCATCATGTCAACCTCAACCGTGAATGACGTAATTTCGCCGAGCATCGTAGTCGACTGACGCTGCAAATCGTAGTTTTAAACAAACTGTAAAAAGCACGAGTGTCGCGATGAAAGAAGTTCCAAATTAATCAATTCGATTTTCTCTAAAGAAGAAAATAAATCGACATCTTCCATTAAAAAGAAAAACAAACTCCTCCTTTACATTTATTTGAAAATTAGGCAGGCACAGCGGAATGAATGATAAAAGGATCGATATCGCTCTTAGAATTGGTAATTATCATTTACCGAGTTTCCTGGATGGAGGTACGGGAGGCTCGCTCTTTAAAATTTATCTTCGCTCCATTCATTAATTCCTGAAGAGAGCGCTTTCTAAAAAAATTCTTGACCCGATAGACACTGAAACACCGGTGCCGCGTATATAAAAGGAGAACGTTTCGTGTAAACCGATCTGAAATTTGTTCTAAATCAAGAGTCTTACGATCCCCGGGCCGTTTTGTAGCCTGCCGTCTAAGGTACGATCGCAAACTTCATTTAATTAAGCCGCTAATTAATGCCGGCCGACGAAGGGGCCTCGCGGGGCGGGCAACGGGGGGAAGGGGGTGGAATCGCTGCGAGGCAACGGCTTTGAAAAGAAACGTACGATTCTGTTTACCATCCTCGGAGCCCCGGCAAACAACGGGCCGTGTAATTGAAAGGTGGAGCAAGCGGATGTCGATACCGGACGATTTTCTTGAACGTTGCCCGCCCTCTTGTAACGCTGTCTGTACGCGGCTAAACAAGCCCCGGGATTTACGCAATATTTAATACCGTGAAAAATGACTACCGTCCATGTTTACAATGGTACCTACACCCTCGTGCCTTTAGTGTGCTCGCTGCGCAGCGGGGCTCACTCAAACTTGCAAAATCTGTTACACTTAAATTTGCACGACCCATTCCCACTCTTCCTCCGCCTTTTAATGCCTCGAGCTCGGCGGAGCCTGATCCCGGTAGACGAGGAAAGAAAAGAAAGGAGACGGACGTGCTTCAAATAGATAATCATAGATAGTCATTTTTGTCTTATCTTCTCAAACGTAGTATCAATGGAGCACTAAGATTTTTCTGATTAAAATGAGTCCAAACACGAGGTAAATCGGACCAGCTTTACAGAGTCAATCAGGCTCGGGCAACTAAGTGCTCACGAGCTGTCGACGCTCCAGCAACCAGTTGCCCAGGTCCGACTTAATGTAAACAGTAAACTTAAATAGACCGATTTACGTCGTGTTTGGACTCATTTTAATCGGAAGAATCTCAACAATCCACTGGCACTACACGTGAAAAAGTAAGAGAAAAATGAATTTGAAATTTTCTCTATAGCACGTTCATTTTTTACATTCGCGGCATCCTTTTGAAGCGTTTACCGTCTTCACTCGACGGACTGGGACTTTATCTCGCTTCCCCTCACTAAATTTATCCTCTTACATCGTCGAGCTGTGCTCCAGTCAATTTGTCAAGAGAAATGCTACCCCGTAACGCAAGAATTTCGTCCCGGATCGAAAACTTTTCAAATCTAAGTGAGCACTACTGTACTACGAAGCTCTGCAAAACGTATACACGCCCGCCAAAACCCTTTATCACCTCCCCGCTCCGCCAGGGATTTCCGGCGGCTAAGAAATCGAGTTATTTCTCCATTAATCGTTCAGCTGGAAATTGGCACGGAAATTCGATTCACGATGAATAATTTACGCAAAAGAAGTTTAATGTTCTCCAGCCAGTTATTGTCCCTACAGATTTCCGTTTAATTGGAAAAATTCCAATGGGAATCTCATCTCGAATGGCCACCCCGACGGCGAATCCACCCTGTTTTGGAATAGTTGGCTCGATTTTTTCGAGAACGAAAAATCCTGACTGCTGGAATATGGAAATTGCGCGTACTACTCGGAAGTTTATTTAGTTTAATCTTTCCGGATGTTTCGATTGTGTGAAAACTTTTCCAGGAATATTCTTTAATCGTCCAGAAAGCGGTTATTGAAAAGGTGGTCGATTTCTGATTTTTGCTTTTTATTATTTTCGGCCATTTTCAGTGTTCCGAATGCGAGCTTTCAAATGTGCAATGTTTTTGCTGGCGCCCGTGAACGAAATTTTTAATTACTCTTTAACCATATATGTTTTTTCGTCGGGAACGTAAGCTGAATTTTTAATTAACGATAAATAAAAGTTCCGACTGCGAGACGAAGTCGAGGAAAATAACAATTTGCACCGATGCTGAAGCGTCAAATCGTGCGCGGCAAAATTGCAGCGCGGTTTAAATATTCCGCAAAGCGAAGTCCCCTCTTTGGAAGCAAATTTCCGAAGCTCGGAAGGTACGTGTCTTTTTTTGTGCGCGCATTTCTGCACGCGCATTACGCCTTATACAACATTCCCCTGAAATCAAGATTTCTCGCTCGAGCCCGTGCGAAACGGAACAAATTCGATGTAAACTTATTTCGGAAAAATTCACCGTGGAGCCGCACGGTTTTCAAAAGGCGAGCCGCGGCGAAGTTGTTTCGCGAACTTCGCCTTGTTATTAAAATCACCCATTGTGCCGCAGCGTGATTCGAAATTTGTTTAACCAATCGGAGCACATTTGCTTTTGTAACGCCGGTTGTTGTTCGTTTGAAATGCTCCGAAACGTTTCGCGACGAAGAACCGACAGGACCTTCGTTTGCATACCAATTTCTTTTGTAAACAAGAAAATACCTTTCTCTGCTTTGAATCCTAATGCTCTAAATAAAAATTTGTGTTCGCGCTCCATTCTAATTAACGCCGGAACTACGGGATCCGTCAAACTGACGGATTGCAACATTTTTTATTCAGCGAAGGTACAACTTTAGGCGATTCATTTATTGTGGTAAAAGCTGCTAAAAATCTGAAGAAATATTTTTATAAATATAAAATAGTTACACTTAGCACTCTCGAGTGACGACTCAGAGTCACCGCTAAGATTCTGCTGTACCATTATTCAAAATATTGTTTACATTTCTACAAAATAACAGAACAGTGCAACCTATTTCGGGAAAAGTCACATTGACAGGAGGTACGGATGACGGTTAATAAAACATTTCAGCAACGAAACAAATGCAGATATCGGTCGCGGTAAACGCTAAATCCTTTGTCACCTTCGTGTTTGACCAACGACTTCCGGCGGCTAAGAAATCGAGTTATTTCTCTGTTGATCAATGGGGGGGGACATTTGCTTTTGTAACGCGGTCGCTATTCGTTTGAAATACTCTTTCGCAATAGGACCGTGGTTACGCTCCAGTTTCTTCACAAATAGGGAAATACGCTCGTTGAAACGAATTCTAGTATTGTATCAGATGAATGCAGAAGTTCGTGCCCGATTTAAAGAATGAAACACTAACATTTTAGAATAGTCGCTGCTAGTCTGCATGCGATTTCTAACAACAGGAGGCTACTCGTGTTCCCTGTAAATGCCTAAGATCCCCAGTCCAGTCATCAAATTTTTATCTCCCGGTCGTGAAAACCACGTGGTTTCCTTCTTCGAAGGAAAGTCCGTAGTTTCCGAGAATCGAGCACGCACTTTGGCAATGGCCCAACAGAGAAAAACGAAACAGTACTCACAGTGGCGCGCGTCAATAGATGCGGAACAGTTCGCAAAATCGTTTGAATCACGCCGAAGTGTTTGGTTCGTTCCGAGCAACCGGGAACACTCCACGAATAATCCAAACTTCAATCTAGCTCGGTTACTCGCGGGATGATCAACGAACACTCGCACACACGCGCGCACGCCCCACGATAAAAAAAGAATGAGAGGAGGCGACACGTTACAAGACCTGTTGTATCGGTGGCGGAATACAAATTCCCTAACACAAACAGCGAGTCAGTTGCAAAACAAGGACTCAACGGTTTCACTCTCCGACGCATCCAGCGAAGAACAACAAGGACAACGGCGCGGCGGCGTCGCGTCGGTGAGCGGACGATCGTGCACTTCGATGTCCGCGCGATTTCCATGAAAATATCCGAAGTGCGCCACACGCGTGCAACGATCGAGCACACAGAGAAACAGACGTACACGCGCGTACACAAACGGGGGGAGAAAAAGAGAGACACACAAAGGGTCGCCTCGCGCCGGTCTAATTAATTCCCGCAAATCGCCGGAAGATAATGACGAGCCGCGGAGAATGATTAAACACGCGGCCGGTGCAGCTTGTATAGGCCGAAATTAGTTTACATGTACTTCGTATCACCGGCGCTAATCGCGTGAATTTCAATAGACACCGCGGCCTGTTAATAATCGATCGAAATTTTCCATACGAGCCGCCGGAGAGCTGTCGCGCGGCCTCGCTCGCGTGTATCCGCAACAGGATCGAGTCCGCGGTTTACGCGTCCCCTGAATTTTTGATCGATTTTTGACCGAGTTCTTACCGCTACGTCCGTTCCACTGAGAGACACGACGACGACACCACGACGCGCGGAGGTGCGCTGCCAGACTAGTCCCGCAGGTAAACTGCAGACCAGTCGTGGGTTGAACGAACGCACTTGCTTACCTGCTTGCTCTTCAGGTTAAACGCATCGGCCCCCACCCACGAGCGCCGCTTTATTGTAGGCCGGATGAAGGGACTAGGAAAGCCTCTCGATCATTCGCCGAACTCGTGGGACCACGGTTCACGTTCACGCTATACCGTCATCCCAATCTCCGTTCCCAACAGCTTTCAAATCGCACGGTACATTTCCGCTTTAGAAAACAGCTGATCCTTTCGACAGCTGATCCTCCGAGGCCACCTGGAAGATTACCCCAAACTTTCTTTCGGTTAGGTCGCCGGAAAGTAATCTTGTTTTTCGTGTGGAGACGACGTTGCTTCCATTTGTAGACTGAAGATTTTTATGTGTTTATAGGAAAATTGAGAAGATGACATTTCACATCATTAAGGGAGGAAATAACATTCAATTTAGTTTCTATTTCTTGCAATCGATGCAGACAATTTACTTAACCTTATTTTAAATCGCAAAATCGTGGTATATCTTGACAGCTGACATTTCGGACATCATTTCGAGCCTTGCAGTGATTTATAACTTTTCAAGCATTGTTTTGTCATCGTATCAAATATGCAAAATCAAAGTACGCATTTCCATAACCTTTTGCTTTTTTGTTATCACAAGGGTAAAAACGCAGTGCACGAAAGAAACATTCTGTGTGCTGTTTAAGGAGAGGGTGTACCATCGGATTACCATTTTCTCGCTTTTTTCAACATTTTTGATACAGTGCAAATTTCATGTCAAATAAAGTCGTAGAAAGTCGTATACGTACGTGGGATCTTTAAATTGCCTGAAAAATCGCAAAAGATCATAGAACAAAATGTCATAAAACTTATTCTAAATGGTAAAAAATTAGCTTCCCTGTTCCCTTGAGAAAACGAAATGATCGCTCCTATTCAGTTTTTGAGATCACGACATTTTTCAACAATTTCTTATTTTCATATTTACCACTGTGGATAAATGGCACTTTTTGTCAGCTAGGTCAGATTGACGGTACGATCGTCGAAAATTTATTCCGATTCATAATTTTAACAAAAGGTTCTTTCAATCCTCGTGATCCTGATCTCCGCTCCGAATCGCTTTCGAACCATTCGGTGGAATCTCTTTTATAAAATGGTACCTTTCTGTCAAGGCTAATCCGTAATACGTATAGATTGCCTGTCTGATCGCTCCCAACTTTCATTAATTTTTACTTCGATTGATAGCAGCATCTTTTGATAGAATCGGTATTGTTCAAGCACGCTTGGAAACTCTTGTAATTTTGATATTGACTTCAGTCTCAATATAAAACGGTACCTCTACTTTAAGATAAAAATATATACGAGTATACATATGGAGAGTGGATAATCGAGTGGATAAAATAACAATAGATAGACTAGACGGATATATTGGAATATCTTCAGGTACCCATTTGGTGGAACAAATTATTCCAGAGGCCCACAATGCCACATTCACGAGTTCAAGAGCACCCTTATTATACGTAATGCAGAAATGCGATTGAAGTGAAATTATGATATTAGCTATTATCGATTTTGCATTTACCGACTGCTCCCTTTCGATTAAAATGGCACCTTTCCGACAGAACAAATGTTTGCGAATGCTGTGACGCGCTACAGGTTAAAGATTGAAATGGATGGAGTGGAGAGGCTAGGTATTCCTGCATTTAAATGAACGCATAGATACCTGAAAGCGCCATTTTATTGAGGCACTCTGTAGATCGATTGCCTTTCAAAATCGAAATCGCGATCGCCAGCAGAATTGTGATACTTCCCAGTCGTACATACGTAGTATCACTGACAGAAATACTGAGAATGCATTTGTTTCATTTCGACCTGACACTTGGATGAATAAATAAATATTGAACACACACACACACGTTAAACAGCACCGAGAATATGCAATGACCGCAATAACGGCCGTTGACCGGTTGTTTTTAAAATATCAGTTTCTGATTAATGCATTAATTAACAGAGCTGCTACTTTGTTGTATCAAATATTTGGTTCAAATTAATGGCGGTTCCGAAACATGATGTGGAAAATGGTAAAATGGTAAAAAATACCATTTCCTTTCTTTCATCTATACCTACGTGCGAAATAAATATTAGCAAATTTCGAAACTGTCCATGCAGGAAATAAGCGAAATCAAACTTAATAGAACGAGATCTATTATGCACTCTCCATTAGTGTATAATGGTTAAACCAATCAGTCTACAATATCCGAGTGCGTCCTTCCGTTAATAATGGCGGCGGTATTGGATATTATCTGCGAAAGTAACGCTTCAAACTGGAAACGAATGGCTTTAATACCCACCTTCGTTGGAACTTGTTTCCCAGCCTTGACGCTTATCGATGAAAGCTCGGCGAGCGGAAAAAAAGAGAGAGAAAAATAGAGAGAGAAAAATAGAGAGAGAGAGAGAAGGTGAGCGGGAGAAAAAAAGCACTTTCCACATTTCCATTTTATGAAAGTGAAACAAACTGCTGGGCCGCTGTTTTTAACTCTCGATGCGGCACCAAATGCGCGAAGCATATTTTACTTGCGCAACGAAGAAATACGCATGAATATATATATATATATATATATATCTCTTCTTGAACATATACATATATATATATATATATATATATATATATATGTATATATATGCAGCATCACATACCTACATACACCGCAGACACGTGGCAATTTAATTTAATTTATGAAATACGTGCGTACACTAAGAGGCGGACTTACGCCGGAATAATTTACGCGGAATGGGCCGGTTACACGGAAACACGGGAAAAACGTGCTGTCCGATTAGCATTAGAATCACTGCAATTCGTCGGCAAAATGGCGGGCACGATGAGAACGAAATTTATGCCGAGCTTCCGAAATCGTGCGTGGGAACATCGAATATTTCGCGAGGCTGCATGCTGCCGCGTCGCCTATAGCGTAAAAATCAGCGAACCAACTTTCTTGTCGGTGCTCGTGCACTTTGCACGCGTCGGAGATTCTCGAGACACTTGGTATAATTGAAACAAACATCGATTGAGCCTCGATCATGCCGAGCTTACGTTGCACTTAATTAGAACGTGGACCTTTTTGTGAAAATGAAAATTCTCTTTCTTTCATAATCGTCGATCTGGCTTTTATAACATGCTCTTCAAAGTTCGTAATTTCCGTCTTTTATTTTTGAATAATCATGTCGAAATAATAGGATTCGGGATAATAATAACAACAATGATCATTACGTATTTCTAATATATGTAAAATCGACGTTTTGAATGCACAAATCATAAATCAACGTTCTTCTGATCTGTTTACTGTTTCGTATTTCACTTATGAAGGTGTTTCCTCTATACTTTACTTGATATTTTCATATTTAGTGCGAAAGCAAGATAGAAAGAAAACCCATTAAAAATGAATAAACGAGAGTGAAAGATAACGCATGCGATAATTATAAAACCGAATTCACGTCCAGAAAGTTGATAGAACTATCTATCAACCCACAGTAAATTTGATAGCCAACAACATCTTCATCGAATATTTATAAAAAGAGCATTAATATTCCAATGATATATTAAAATATGCATGGAAAAATCGTTGAAAATTCAATTTCTGTTCCGTATCGACGCACTGCGTGCATCGGAGCCGGGTGACGCGTGATTGATGGGGTCGAAGGAGATAATCAGCTTGGAAATTATAAAGTTTTGCAGATTATCCGAAGCGTTGAATTATTTCGCTCGATGCTGCAGGGAATTCCAGGGGATCGCCGGGATTTTGCCAGCCGCAGGTTTTTGACAAAACGTTCGGGGAAACCCGGGGCTCATTTTTACTCGGCTCGCGGAAAAAGGAAAACACAGGTCGAGCCGGAGCGGGCCGAGGCAGGCCGAGGCGGGCTGGGACGGGCGACACGCCGGCATTTGCATGCAACGAATGCTTCATAATAACATCCTCGTCACGTATGATCCACAGACGACGACGAGTCCGTCGCGGTCTAGGAACACAGCCTTTTTGTCGCCGGTCCGGAACTAGTGACGGGACTGAGTATTCTCGGTGGAACAAGCCCTGGGAATCCAGGATTTCGCGATGCTCACTGTCAGCCCGGAATGTTTGCCATCCCCCTTTTCGTCTGCTCGATTTATTACCGATCAAATTGAAGAAGAAAGCGCGTTTCTCTTCTTTTTCTCCGTTTACTCTCTTCTGATCTTTGTTGAGGATTATCGCGTTTGCTGTCCGCATATAGACCGGTTTGCCAGAGTCGTTCGATGAACATCGTGGAAAATTGAATTAAGAAGAAAAATAAATATTTAAACGTAAAACGTTCTTGACAATCAAATGAACAGTTAATGTTCTTGATCTTTCTTGAGGATTATCGTGTTTGCTTGCCACGCCACTAGAACGGTTTGGGAAAGTCGTTCGATGGACTTTTCACTGGGGAAATTTCAATCTTGTAGTGATTGAACAGGAATATAAAACATTATTATAGATTAAATTGGAGAAATATTTTTGTTCCTTTGCGGGACACAGTGGTTCGCATAGTGCGATGAATTTTTCATCATGACAATTTCGATCCGGATTGAGATTTAAATCTTCCAGCGAATGTAGAGAAGATATGAAACATTTCTAGCGATTAAATTGCAAAAATATTTTTGTTTCTTTGCCAGACACAGTGTGCAATGAATTTTCATCGTGACAATTTCGATTCGCATTGAGATTTCAATCTTCTAGCGAATGTAGAGAAGGTATGAAACATTATTAGCGATTAGATTGGAGAAGAAGGAATATTTTTATTCTTTTGTCAGTCTTGTGTTTGACCCTCTTCGAGGTCGATAGAGGATTAGCGGGTTTGCTACTCGCGACAAATACAATGGTTTGAGAAAGTCGTTCGATGAATTTTTCACGCAAAAAAAAATACAAAATGTTATTTTGTGTTTTATTATTCATTTGGTATATTTTTGTATTCAGTTAAAAATTTGTTTAATACGTTTTTGGAATAGGAAAACTGTTTTGAACCTTTAGAGCGTATGCGTGGCGACCATAGTCTCGTACATTCTGCAAGGAAAATTGAAACGTTGCTATTTGAAATGCGTGAGTGTAGTATTCTGAAATTCCGATGATTTTTCTTTTAATTTTGTAATGAGTACACGAAGTGTTTAGAATATTTAAAGAACATACCAAAACGAATGACGACAATGAAACGAGTGGTGAATATGGAAAAGCAGAATTTTTATATTTGTCTTCAGAGAGATTATTATTAGATCTTCATTTGTGTGTGACGAAAATGCCGTCTAAATAAAGAACTGATCACAATTTTGTTTGAACCATTGCATTATGTTAATAACCTGATATTTTAAGGCATGACATGAATGATTCAGATGTGGGAACCGATACTATCGATCGGATGATGTCTCCGTTTAGACAGCTTGCTGGCTAGCTATCTTTAATTGAGCAACTAGAGTTTAGATGAAAATATAATTTGTAAATTATTGGGTTGGAACGAAAGTTCGTAACATTTGTAAATTAAAATTGAAAACTAAAATTCAGATATTTATTCATAGATTTATTCAATAACATACTTTCCATTCTGTTCTATTACTTTTTGCTATGTTGGAGGTAACTTCTTAATTTTATCTTCGATTCTTAATTTGAAAACGCTACGAACTTTCTTTCCAATCCAATATTTGCAAGGTTACAAAATGTTTGAAAAATCCTAATCTTCTTTTATCGTACAGCAACTATTTGTAAGCACGCCCACTGATATTTCGTTTGTAATAAATATAGATATCCTAGTAATAGACATAGACCTAGTAATAAACATAGATATTTGTTCATCAGGTTCTATAGAGTTTCCAAGAATCTATCTTATCGATCGTGCAATACTACATAAAAACAGTTAATACAATAAAAGTGGATTCAGAAGAAAAAACCCATATATCCATTATTCTTGTTACTGGAATAACAAAGACAATTTCAATCCAACGAAAAGCGCCTTCGACCATTAGTTTGAACATTCTAAAATTAGTTCTATCGCTGTCCTATCGCTATCATAAATCGTAACTCGTTCCCAGCCGATCGACGGCTGCATGTTGTATAACAAATATCGTTTTCGAACTGCAGATTACAGATATATTAAATAATCACCGACGGTTTATCTCGGGGAGATAAGAGAGCGCGTTATCAGGCTCGGGCATGTGCTGCGCGAAACAAACTCGAAAGCGCGCGAGGTGGTTCCATGGGACCAGAAAAAGTTAATCGGATCCAACGACGCTAATTATTTAAGTGATTCGTTACGTTACTGGCCCGATACCGGTGAACGCGCCCACAGGATGATTTCATTCGGCACGAGATGTGCAATTGCACCGAGTGCGTCCGCGGGCGTGCGCTCTGCCAAGTTATTAACCTGCCAAGTCAAAGAGGGATCTTTTATTTACCCGGAGCCGCACAGGCGTGATCACAGGATTTTTCAATTTTTTATCTGTGCCTGTAATAAAAATTTCACAAACATGTAGGTATTTAGTAAATCTAGTAAGTAAGTTGTACAATACGTGTAGAAAGTTTCATCGAAATCGATCAAGGTTCTTATGAAATATATGGTTGATTGAAAATATAGGAAAAATTGTAAGAATCAATAAACTCAAAGATTTTTACATCTTGCAATGGCCATAGCTTTTTGACGCGTCAACCGATTTCAACGAAAGTTTCTATAATACATGTATATAAGATACTTAAATTTACAAAATACACGTTTGAAATTTTCATTGCAGGCCACAGATAAAAACCTGAAAAATCGTCACTTTTACTTCGCAATCGCGACCAGTAACAATTTAAACAACAAAATTATTTACATATTAGCTAGTAAACGAATCCTTCTAACGTCTCAAAAAGACATTCAAGCAGTTGGGTCGAATATATTGTACACCCCCTGTAATTCTGTTATTTTGCGATTTATGCAAATAAACAATCGATTTTTGGATGATATTGTTCTAGAATATTCGGTTAATAAGCCGAGCGTTATGGTTAAACGCGTGACCGACTCGATTATTTTAAAGCGAACCCTTCAGAGTGAAACGTGTGAAATAAAACCGAGTCTTTGTACTTTCAACGCATCGTTCGGGATTAAAAGCTTTGACGTGATTCGCATGTGTCGAATGCTGTACCACGGAAGAGTTAATGTTAATCGTGCAGATTGCGAAAGAAACTTTAGAGACACATCCGCGTACATTCTCGGCTATCCTTGAAATTTTCAATTTCAGAAACTTCAGAGCTTCGCCGCTGTAATCCAGCGGCGACCGAGAATCGAAATAGCGAAATACGGCTCCTAAATTTGAACTTGATCTTCGGGAACAACGGGTTGATACAGTTCGAGGAAATTTGAGCCGGCTCGGAGAGAGAGCCTCGTTGAATTTTAAAACAGAATAAATTGCCGGCGGAAGAAAATTAACTCCGGCTTTTAAACGTTCCCGGTAAGAACCTTAACGTTGAATTAGGACCGCTAAAAAACAACGGCGAGTGTGATTCCACTTTTCGCGAGGCGGCTGGGACTAATGACTTTTTAATACGAACCGTTCGTCGGGATCGATACAATTAGATAACGTTCATGGAATCCGTTGGCCCGATACTTTTGATGGCTTTCATGTGGACAGAGAGAGGGAGAGAGACAAAGAAAAAGCGAATCGTTCGAGCCCCTGAACGCGAAAATATTCATAGGCGCGCACAGACGTCTGTCAGTCAATCTGTTAAAGGGGGTTTTTCCGCTTTGTTCTCTCTTTGTATTGTCGAGAGGCCTTCGCGCTGCATTTTCCTGGTACTTTAATAATGGCCGCCTACGTTTCGCGCGTAGGTGCATTGCGATTGAGCCACCGCCGCGCTCTGACCTCGCCGATTGCCGGCGAATTATGGCTAAACGCGAAATCATGCGCTGGTCCTTGCTCCGAGCAGTTGACTGTTCTGTCTTTGAACTATCTTCCTCTGTGATCTAATCTTCCTTTAATTAATCCGACGATGGCGAACGCATCCAACGGTTTCCTGGCAGCCATTGCTCCGTCCGTTCCACAATCCGTAGACATTTTCTTTCATGGAATCTCCTTCTTTCAAATCGGCAGTGGCTTAACAGACGCTTTTTGTCCTTGCGACGAGTAGGACAAGACGCAATCAAAAAAATTGTTGACCTTTTCAACTTGATATTCAAGGTCAATTTTGCAGCCTTATATCAATTTCCAGCAAATCGAAGTTTCATGAGATCGCACATAAAAATGCAATATTTAAACAAAGTCATCGAAAATAATGGAGACTATTTCCAAAAATAACAGATGTATGATTACATTATAAATAAATAGCAAATTTGTTTTAAACAGGCACCGAATTAATTTCTACACCTGAATTCCTCGAAAACGAAGCCTTAAACGAGAAAAATTTAATCCGTATTTTCGACCAAATTTTCCACGTAAAATTTCCCCCTCCACTATTGGATCATCGATACTGGGGCACCCAGTATATTTTGCAGTACCGCGTTGATATTTCCAGATTGCCCCAGTCGCTGTCTGGCACATATTTACGGGCGAAGTAGTTAGGCGGTGATCGCGTCGAAGAAATCGAGCTTGGCGCGGCATGAAGGGCACACAGAGGCTCTGTTCCGGTTCTAAAGAGCCACTCCGTGTAAACAACCAACGAAATCCAGACCCCGTCGAAAGCTTCATGAATAATTGAGCACGCGTCCGCGGCTCTATTGTAACGTTAAGCGTTAATATCGTTGCGAAACCTTTGACGCGTCCCGCGCCGCGACCTACATCTCTCCTTCCCGCCCGGCCGTTTATGCAAGCCACGCTTTTTATGACCTCCCGGGAATCTTTCACGGATTTCCGTGGTTTTTCGGGGACCCTCGACATAGTGACACGCGCCACGGTCTCCACCAAGCCGGAATTGCTTGTCGGGTGTAGCGTCGCACTTGCGGAACAAGCGGAAACTTTTTGCCGCGTATTTAAATCGGTTCGGTCCCTCAGACTGTCGCGAACGCCGCAACTTTCAACCTCCCTCCCCTCCCATCGGCTCGTTTCGAACCCTTACACATCCCTTACACGTGCGCCCTCTCTTTAATACTTTTAATGCCACACCTTCCAAAAAATAAGAAATCGATTTCAGAAGATTCTGCTTCGATCGTTTTCTCTTAAACCGTTTTACAAAAAGGTAGAGAATTGACAAATTGGTTGAACCCGAGGATTTACGATTTCGGCCAGCAATTTTGATGTAGTTTAAAAATGGTTTACTTCACTTTTTTTTTTATAAAAACCGTTTTATATTCATCGACGACAGTTAGCCATTCTTTAGACGTACGCATCGGGAGGTTTCAATTGATCGAATAACTTTTTTCTATGGTGTCGGGCAATTTCAAATAAATGTTTTCGGGAAAAAAGCGCGCTCGAAGTTTTCAACGCTTTATATCCGCGCGACGCGGCAACGTTTCGCGAGTTGTATTTACCGTTTCGAAAATTCTGGCTGAAAAAAAGTCGATTTCGTGAAGTTGGTAATTCGTGTAGCCTCCATGACGGTGTTTCGGCTCTAGAAATCGCACTAAATTTTAATCAGCCGGGGGTATCGTTCAAATTCAGCGTGCGCTCCCGCGCTTTGGCTTGATCAACACGGCGGAAGACAGTGATGAACACTATTGAGTAGATTTAGTGGAAAATAGGGGATCGCGGGTCGAGACTTGCCAAAGGAATTTCCTGGATGCCTGGCCGGGAATTTTAATGAAATCGAAGTATGTTGTAGCTCATGCGAAATTTCGGAATAGCGTTGCCTATTATCGCGGGCCGCGCGAATTCATTTTTATCTACGAAAACTGCTAATGAAGTTCATTTCTGCCGGCCGAGAGTAAATTCAAATATTCCTCTGAAGTTCATCTCTCCCTACGACATAGTACAATTTTTCTACAAATTTCATGTTTTCGCAAAGAATGCAAAAGAAAAAGATACGCGAACGTATTTGTGTTATATTTACAAAAATATCAGGCAAATATACAGTGAACCACGAAATTTGAATGCACTTTAAGGCAGTAGACTCGTTTCCAGGATTGCAAGGTGCGGGATTCGCCTTCTCATTTCTCGATAATACGATCACGGGGTTTTTCAGTAGTCAAAAACGCTAGATAAAAGATCCATCTAGGGCGCTATCTCCCTCAAAAGTCCTATTTTTTCGTTTACGAGACGTAATTTGCATTATTCGGCAGCATGTAGCTATGAAAATAGCTACATGCGCAGTTGTATGCTTCCGAATAATGCAAATTACGCCTCGTAAACGAAAAAATAGGACTTTTGAGGGAGATAGCGCCCTCGATCGCTTTTATTTAGCGTTTTTGACTACTGAAAAATCCCATATTTTTATTATCGAGAAATGAGAAGGCGAATACCGCACCCTTGCAATTCTGGAAAAAGGTGTTAACCCTTAAAACAGTATAACTTTTTTATGATCGGACTAAACGACCTGATCTTTTTTGAGCAATTAGAAGAATTGATTTACCAAATGGCATGCAAACAAGATTCTGAAAAAATTGCAATTGCTAAGAATTACATGAGAAAGTAAAAGAGGCACCATTTATAACTTTTTTGTCAGAACCCGTAATGAAAATTTCAAATATGCGTTTTGTAGACGTATGTTAGTTATACACATGCTGAAAATTTCATCGAAATCGGTTGACGCAGAAAACAACGACACGCATCGAAAAATATAAGAATCTATGGATTTTAAGCAGAAATTGACCAAAATTCGCCAGGAACTATGATTTTCACCACATTTAACCACTTGTAGCTCTTGAGTATGTTAATCGATTTTTATGAAATTTTCAGCATGTGTATAACTAACATAGATCTACAAAATATATATTTTAAATTTTCATTAAAGGCCCAAAAAAAACAGTTTAAAAAAATGCTTTTCTTTATTTTTGCATGCAACCTTGTAGATCGTAATTTTTGGTAAATCTTTTTTGCATATCATTTAGTAAACCGATGCTTCTAATTTCTTACAAAACCTCAGGTCGTTTGGTACAATTATAAAAAAGTTATACTGTTTTAAAGTGCGTTCAAATACTTTCGTTGTTCACTGTAACAATAACCGACAGGCTGTAATTTTGACGCGGTGCTAACGTCGTATTTTAGTTCCGCGGAGGTCCCTGACACACATCCAAAAAGTGATCTATTTAGCGTGGAATGACCCTTAGTCACCCATAGTACACTCAATAAGATTGTTCGCGACAGTTCTGCTGCTTGTGAGTCACTCGCGTCAGAGGTCGTCCAAATAGAACAGTTTCGCGAGCCAATTACACGGACAATGGTATATGTATATGTACGTTCTGTGTCTGCCAGCGAAAAATTCGTTAATTATTTAATCACCGTTTTTTTGTTGGTTTCCTTTTTTTCGGAGTCGCTCGTAAATACTATAAGTACAACGGTAATTCCCACGTGATAATAAAAACGAGCCACACGAAGGCACAATTTTGTATAAATAATAAAATAGCGTGATGCGTGCCTTGGCAGACGGACAATTCCTCATCGCGGCCACACGCGATCGCTGCTCGCATAAATGTGGACGATGGTTGAGCAGAATAATTAGAGGAAAATGTAAGAATCCTCCTCTTCCACTAGTTTATCCACCGAAACCTCGTTAAGAGAATCATAATATGTTACTGGAACCAACGTTCTTGTTTTACCAATATCATATTACCATCCCCATTAAAAACTGATTAAAAAGCCCTTAATTTGTTCATCTATATATTCACAATAATTCGTTACTTTTGTTCGAAAATATTTTTACATGACACAACGATTGGGAAACAGGGGAGATATGTTCTTCCCTTGAAAATGCTCAAAAATTGAAACATCTCTGAACACGTGAAAATATTTTTTTCTAGCTGAACATGGATTTGAAAATCGAAGCTTCCCCTGTATACGGCAAGCCCGAAAAATTTGATATGCGATTTCTTTTTCTGATTGTCTTAAGCTTCCAGTGAAAAATGTACTGCGAACTTTACGATAATATAAGATGTAATATATTGTTTCCCATTATTATTCCACAATACAAAAATGTACTCGTATATTCAGTTTCAAGATTTCGTTTGAAAGGGAAAACTTCAATCTTCATATCTACGCTACGGTGTATACTCGGCCACGATAAAAATATTTCAAATGTTTCCAGACACGTTTCAATTTGCGTTCGCTACCTGCATCAAACAAATATTTTTTAGATAAAATAGACGACTGGCTGCAAAAATAGAGGCCCCGGGCTTTGAAATGAATCCAATTTTATTGTCGTGCGATTGTTTTTTCACGAAGTTACAACAGTTTAAATATGTACAATTTTTGGCAGATCGAAAATCGAAAATTAATAGTTTCGTGAAAAATGAAAAAAAAATAAACATTGAACAAAACCGTTCATTGAAATATTAGATGATTGCATAAGTTCGTGCCGGATTTTCATAGGGGTCGCAAATTGTACTGCGCGCGGCGGAGTGTAAGAAAAAGAAAATTATTTTTCTAATTGCTGAAAAGAATGGTGACTATATAATTGATTAATATTGGATATGGGTGTTAAGGAATGCACACTGGTACTTTTGAAATAAAACAATTCTTTGTTTCACGGCGCGGGAGGAAGCTCTTTACCAAACGAAATCTTAGCTTCGACTTCGACTGACTCTGAGAGGGAAACCGTTGGAACCCCAAAAGGAAACCAGGGTCCCCTCGTATTTCCAGACTGTTTAGGTTAGGCCCCCACAGTCCGGCTATTGAACCAAATCTCTGTTTAGAAACGATTCTGAGATCGTTTCATTGATACTTCGTAATCTCTGTTTATTGATACGATACTGGGATCGTTTCATCCATACTTCATAATCTCTGTTTATTAATACGATACTGAGATCGTTGATTCATTTTTGATAACGAACAATAAGTCCATTGTGCTAACTTATTGATAATCCAACAATTAATAAAGCTATATTCTTTATAACCATTGAATTTTATTTTCAAATCGGGCACGAACTTATGCAATCATCTCATATTTCTAGAATGGGAATTAGATCTGACAATTGATTTTTCACACCGATGGTAGAAGTCCTGAAGATTTGGAAGGCGGCTCTGAATGCATTTCGAATGCATCATTAAGGGATCGAGACGCGATCGTCGAATAATATTTCTACTTCTACATTAATATGTTCTATTGTTGGAAATCACAAATCACATTTGCAATCGGATTTCCGTTTCTTCAATAAATGAGCCGACGTGAATGTGACCGATTAAAACTGCAGGGGTTCTTCTCGAGACTGTTTCTACTCTTCACGGTTATAATTATGCCGCACAGTGGTCCCAAATCGCCAAAACGTAGCCAAAACCTCAAGATGTTCCTGTGTTTAATTGAAAATGTGTGATATAATTTTTTCAAGGTCGCTAATTACTAGATTGCGGATCTTCATGCAAAATAAAAATGTTCTGCATTGATTGTGAGCAGCAACAGTAAAATAGAAATTGCTCTCATCCCTTAATGACTTTGTTGCACTAAAAACATCACAATATTCTGAAATTTTTCTAATCTTTTACTGTTTTATATCTCACTTAACTCATTTCTCCATAAATGCATAAATTACGATTCCGAAATTAGATTTTTACAAAAATTGGCAATACGACGTTATCGGGATCTCTGATTACGAATTTGAATTGAAAAATTTGGAAGAGCAGGAAGGTTAATTCAAATACGGTAATACTTGCATTAGAGATTACAAGCATTGGTAATTAAAAATTGAAAAAACCTATCATTAAATTGCGTTTATTTAATTAGTCCTTAGTATTGAAATCAGTCTAAGAAAAAGAAACTTCAATTTTCGTCATTATCGTGATCATCAGATTCAAAATCTTCGTTGGATGCTTCAGGTATTTCTTCTGTGTTCTCATTCTGATCCATTCTTTGCATTCTTAATAAGCCTTTCTTTTGCGGCAAAAGTAAACTTTTGCGGGACAGTAAACTCTACCTTTGTATTGATTTCTGTTTAGTTCAAGATTATTTCGAATGGTCTGTTAATATTGTATCTTAAACCACGTGTTATTGATCAACCACAGAAAGTTCATTTTTAAGGCTTTGGCGACGTTTTCGGGCTTTGGGACCATGCCGGTCCGGCATCGGCTGTTGTATTACATATTTGGGAAAATAAATCAAGGGATACACGTGTCGGAGACTGGAGCGTAATGTCTGCATTTGACATGGAACCGCAATATTATAACCAATATGACAGTTGACAGCCATGTCAATCTACAAATTTTACGCTAATAGATAGGAGCGCGGGGAAGTTGGTGGAACGATACACCCGGTGATGACGTTCGTTACACAAGAGCAAATAAAACCATTCTCGTTCCCCTTCTGCCGTAAATTCAATTCCGACGATACCGCAGCAAATAATCCTTCGTTAATTATAAACTCCATTAACTGCGTACCGCGAAGAATGAAGAGATAATTCGTAAAGAAAAATTCTACGAAGGAAAAAGCTACTTCGGAACAATTTGCTCTAGAATATTGCGGAAATGATATTAAGTATAAATACAAGATAAGAGATACGCGATGCTTTCCACGAACGTGACCCTTTCGTTAGTAAATTTCAGCCCAGAGTAAGAAAGAGCATATGTTTTCCAAATCCACGTGGTTCAACTGCAAACGTAGTTCTCACTTATTTTTATACATCGGTCGAACTCGATTTAACAAGCGGAGACATTCGTAAACAATAAACAGCGATGTTTTTTGAACTTCCTCTTTGCGGACGACCTCCATAACAGTATCACTTTTTCTGTTAGTTTTTGATTATCCACGGTAAAAACTCGTGTTTTCCGATTTCTCGCGTGTCGCGAAATCCGTTGCAGATATAGAGAAAAGTGTCCGGAACAAACGCATCATATTTTACAGTTTGGGACCTCCGTGAAACGGTCTGAACGACTAAACCGTCTCGAGTAATCAATTTACAACATAGAAATGTTCATTCTAACAATTTCCTGTTACACTAGACAAATAAAATCATTTTGCACGATAAGCAAGTGTAGTCTAGTGCCGATACAATACTATCTGCTCGGAAGAAATAATTGACTCACTTTAATTGAGCTCCATGCTGTTCAATTCTTGTTACAGGTTCGGTAACGAAGAATGTCTTTGTTACGAGAAAAATTCTCATGGACCAGAAGGTAACACTAAATTGAATAAGATTATTTTTACCTGTTGAAAGCGGAGTAGGTTGTAAAATCTCCATAGTACTCGAGGGATGTTCTCACTGAAATTTCTTAGACCGTAAGAACCACAGGCGGAAAGAAATCGGGATTTCTGGTTGGCCGCCCGGCAAGTGGACGACCGGCTCGGAAGACAGCGAACGAGAGTCTGGCAAATGTTACGAAAAAAGGGTATCGATATACGTTTTACGGCTCCAATAACTTTCGTTCGGAGACGAACGATCGTCGTCCGGGATCGAGGGGGAATTTGAGGAGAAACGATCGTTTACCAATTACGTGCTGTATCGTCGCGCGGTAAAATTGCACGCGACGACGCGACGCACGTTGCCCGGCGCGCGCCCGCTCGGGACGGAATAGAAAAATGTAGCGCGGAATGAAACGGCATCGTTAAACTTCTCCGTCGAATTGAAGTATCGGTGCGCGCGAGGTAATGCCGTTTACCCTGGCCGTTCGATTGCACGCAATCGATCGTAAACGGGACACGACGACGACGGAGTCGTCTTTGTCACGCGGTGGCTCGGACGAGAAATTGATTCCTCGAGAAAACCGGGGAATAGCACGCGACGACGACCCGCGGTACTTGAAAATCGCCAAAACACAAACAAAATGCATAGGCATTACTAGACTGCGGATTTTATGCATTTATGACGAAAATGAGTAAGTGTAATTTAAAATAGCAAAAATATTTGAAAAATGTAAACATACTATTATATTATTTTCAACCTACTCGACACAATAGGGAAGAAAATAAATTTCTACTTCACTCCAGTTTGTTGCAATTCAGCAGGATTCGGCAAAAATTTAATCAACGATTGACAAATAAATTTCTACTTCAATCGTTAATCGCAATTAACAATTAAAGTCTGTACTTTAGTCGTTAATTGCGGTTAACGATTACACTCTTTTCAATCAAAACTGTATGCATACTGAAAAAAATGTAAACCGAGTTTTTGTTGAGATATATTTCTCTCAATTCTCCATCTCCGCTCTCTGTCTCTCTCTCTCTCTCTCCCTCCTTTTTACAATTTACCGATCGACCGTGCGATTAACTTCAACAATTGATTAAATCAGTCTCCAATTTTTTGATGATTTCTTTTTTTAATCAACGGTTGACGATTAACTTCATCAATCGATTGAATCAATCGTCGATTTTTCAATGATTACATTTTTTAATCGTACACATTAATCAATCAATCTTGGTGAAAATTTTAATCGATTAATGCCCAACTCTGCAATTCAAGCCAGTGTCTCCAGATCGAGGAAATCTAAGGGAATACAGTTTACCCCCTCTCTGATAACTAAATTAATACGTGACCAGTCTACGGTCTTAGTGGGGGATGTTGGAGTATGCTCATGGTGCTGGAATGGGATAGTGGAAGGGGAAAAGGAAGGGAGAGGAAAAAATTGTTTTGTTAGATTCTCTAGCGACACTGATTCAGGTAAGAAATTTTTATTTTGCATAAAGATCCGCAGTCTGGGCATTACCCACTATTAGACTGCGGATTTTATGCATTTATGATAAAAACGAATTATGAATTATGAAAATTTAAGAACATCGGTGTATTAATTTCAGCTTAATGAGAGAATTAAAAAAAGAAAGAAATTTCTATTTGGCTCCTGTGTCTTGCAATCAATGCAAATATTTTTTCTATTTTGCATAAAGTGTGCACTAGCATAGGAAGTTAGAAGCGTGAAATGAAAAATAGGTTTTTCCATATTTTCGACTTATGTGCTAATGTAGAACTCCCTCTCCCTGGAACACCCTGTACGTACGTACGGGACAGCGAAGAGGCTGAGCGAGGAAACGAGGCGGGCAAAGAAAGAGTGCAGGCCGAGCCGGCCGTATGTTCCGCCATCTTCCTTTGTGCTCGAGCAAGTGGACGACTCCGTAGACTCGCGGCAGCAATTCCTCTGTGCTTTTATGTCAGCTCAATTGGCCGGCAGAAGTTGTCGACGCATCGAGAAAAGGAACCCGTGACCCTGCTTTCTCTCTGTTTCGCCGGCAATACCTAGCGATGGAACCGAACACGTCGTAAACTACGTTTCTGATCGACCATGCATCTTGCCACGCTACCAGACTGATGGAAACGTTGCACGATCGACCAGTGACTCGTTCATGCAGCTGCCTCGTGGACCGAACACATTTCGCTAATAAAATAAACTTTGTTTGCAATGATTATATTGGGCTGGCAAGAAAGTAATTTCGGTATTTTTTAAAGTGAAATAATACCCAATTTTTTTATTCAAGCAATGAACTTTCACTGATAACTAGACAGTGGATCTTTATGCAAAATAAAAAGTTTCTTATATAACTTGAATTGCAACAAACTGGAGTGAAATGGAAATTCATTTTCATTCTTAATATGTTTAATAGGTCAAAAATAATATAATAGTATTATTAAATTCTTCTAATGTTTTTACTGTTTTAAATTACTTGCTTACTCAGTTTTGTTATAAATGCATAAAATCCGCTGTCTACTAATAACGATGACCTGAAATCGCACTTGGATCAGTTTTTGGCCGATAAGGGCCAGAAGTTTTATGAGCGCAGAATTGTGAAGCTACCAGGAAGATGGCAAAAGATCATCGAACAAACAAAATTGGGTTTTTATTGCACCTTAAAATATCGAAATTACTTTCTTGCCAACCAAATAGTTTGTAAGAATCACGACTTCACGCGTTCGTATGTTACCCCGACTCGCTGAATGAACTATACTTGCGCGGGATATTGTTCCCGTGAAAAAATTAGTCAGATACGAGGAATACGTTTGTTCCGTAAGACGCTTCGATCCCGAGATAATCGACATCGAAGGTTCGGCACGCATCCCTCATTGCCATAGAAACGGTAAGTGAAGATCAAACGCGATCGCTGAATCCTATTTCGCAGACACGCGTGTCCGGCGATCTTTAAAGCCGATTATCTCGGGAACAACGCGTCGTGCGGAAAAAGTTTGTTCTACATTTCCAACTTACTTCTGCACATAGAATAATCTCCTGCCTCGTATTACTACCTCCTGGAAGGAATGACTTCCTTTGTAACTGATACTTCGCTCACCGTTGCCAGCACTCTTTTCAAAAAGATTAAATCTCTTGCGTTCTAGCCGGACAAAAATGAAACTTAATGCATAGAAATATGTAAAAAATTCATAGAGCACAATTTTACTGAATAATAGACATGTTCGCTTATTTGACAAAGTAATTATTAGACTCTGGATTTTATGGATTTGTAACAAAAATGAGCAAGCGCAATTTGAGACAGTAAAAATATTAAAAGACTTTAAGAGTATTAATATATTATTTTCCCCACATTGAAATTATTACTGAAAAATATCAATTTATATTTAGCTCCCTCCGTCTTGCAATTGATGCACACAACTTTTTATTTCGCATAAACATCCGGAGCCTAGTAATTATTAGACTCCGGATTTTATGCATTTATAACAAAAATGAGCAAGCGCAATTTGAGACAGTGAAAATATTAAAAAACTTTAAGAGTATTAATATATTATTTTCCCCACATTGAAATTATTACTGAAGAATATCAATTTATATTTAGCTCCCTCCCTCTTGCAATTGATGCACACAACTTTTTATTTCGCATAAACATTCGGAGTCTAGTAATTATTGGACTACGGATTTTAGGCATTTGTCACAAAAATGTGCACGTACGATTTAAAGCAGTGGACATGTAAAAACTATTTAAGGACATCAATATATTAGTTTCAGCTTAATAGGATAATTAAAAGAAGAATACAATTTTTATTTGGCTCCTGTGTCCTGCAATCAACGCGAACATATTTTATTTTGCATAAAGATCCGCAATCTAGTAATTATTGTGTAGCTAAATGAATGATCAGCAGTTGCATTAGTCGCACCAGGTAGACAATCATTTCGAGAACAGCTCGCTCTACTTTCGCGATGTACAAAGCGTCGAATAATTTATGAACATCACTATCCGGTCCCTGTCAATGGATGGCCAAGTCTAACCTTGCACAAATGCAACTTTGTGGAAGTTCGCGCGAGAGTGGTATCGCGGTGGAACTATTTTCTTTCTCGGTTAGCCGAATGTACCTAGAAAATTGATTGCAACGCGACCGGGATATGTAGACGTGTTAGAGTGACTGGCACTTCTATAAACTCGCGAGCAGCGTCGAGTGTGTGTCCAGGCTCTTCTTGGCTTCACAGTCTAGTCCCTCTCTGCCTGGACGTGTCATTTAATTGAGCAATCTGTAGTCGCTCGATGGAGTACCGAGAGCACTCGTAACCTCCAGATGCGGGGGTGTGATTTATTTCGCCATCAAGAATCGCGCGAGACTGTCGGCCCTCCTAAAATCAGGATCTCGAGAATAGAACTCTTGACTCTTCTGACCGCGAGGAATTCTTCTCCCGGCCATTTATCAGCTAAATTGATTATCTGAACCCCTCCGTGGGCATTACACCTTCCCTCAGAACTTCGCCGGACTCTTGTAATCCCCCTGCAGACAACATACTTTACCGGGAAAACTTTCACCCGTTTCATTCCCTCGACCAAAATATCTTTGCAATGCTACCAATCATAATCGATGAAAATTGGTTTTTATGCTGCTGTATGTTTTACCGCGGTATTTCTTCCTAATCAGATTAAAATACGTAGAGATCAATATCTTGTCCTGAATAAATTTTTGTTCATATTTTATATAATCTCAGGATTTGAAACACATTCTTCGTAAAAGTTAGGGTAAATGTATCTATTACTGCGGTATTTTTCCCAATGAGTTTAAGAATACGTAAAAATACATTTTTGCACAATTCAATGAGATTATATTCTCAGAATTTGAAACATCATTTTTCATAAAAGGTATTTACGTGCAAATTTGTAAAAAAAGTAAATGGGCGAATTATCATCGAGAAAGGCGTACGAGGGTTGAAGAAAATGGAGTAACTGTGAAGCGTAATCTTGGCAGCATAAGGAAACTATTGGGATTTGAAATTCGAACTTTTTTCCCAATCAGATTAAAATACGTAAAAATCAATATCTTGTCCTGAATAAAGTACGATTCAATGAGATTGTATTCTGGTTGGTGAGGCAAACAAAATTGTCGATCAGCCATTTTTCATAAAAAGGTGCCTATGTGCAAATTTATAAAACAGAAAAAGTGAATAGGCGAATTTTCATCGAGAAGTGTAATTTTGGGAGAATAAGGAAACTATGATCGAGTACCAACGAATGCACAGTGCGATTGCAACTGGGATTTGAAATTTCAGCTTGTATGCTAAGCGCCCGCTAATTATGTAAGCGCTACTCCATCTTGATGGGTGGAAACGTCAGCTATTAGATTTGATTAGTGATCGCAAGTACACATTGAACTTGGTCCCATCGCGGGTAATATCGACAAAACCGGGCCGTTTACGGGACGATGTAAGTAAGTAGCTTCTGCACTGTCACGGTATCTCCGGAGAAACGTAAACACGAAGTGTACGTCGCTGGTCTGACATGATCCAGATTACAACCCCGCCGGCGAGAAGCACAGAAGTGATTAAGCAACAGATCGGTGATGACGGCGCCGTTATCGGATGCGATTGGCAGGCCTTCGAAATTTTTTGATCGATGCTCTTCCACGCCATTAATCAATAAATACCGAGGGACGCCATTAATTGTGTGAAGGCCGTAATCTATAAGAAACTCGACAACGCCGGGGCCAATGAAATTTTCGACGGATTGCATACTTACCGGGAAAACAACCACGAAAACATTTTATTTTTTCTTTTTAATCGGAAGTCTTCCACGATATTTAACTAATTAAATTGCGGATTTCATGCATTTATAACAAAAATGAAAAGGCAACATACAGTACTGATCGCAGCGGAGGGGATGTCGTTTTTCTTAGATCGTACAGTTCCCGTTTTCTCGAATATGTACTGTACAACATTTTCGACTTTTATAACTCTTTGCCCTATGATTTATTTTAGAAAATTTATATCTATCGTATGCCTACATGTTCTCCAATAACTATACATTAACAGAACCAAAATAGAATTTCATCTCGGTTTAAAGGAAATTAATATAACATACATATTTGTTAGACTCTGTCCAGAATCTGGAACACGAGTCTAACACGATATTGTAGGGCAAGGGGTTAAGACTATTCGAAGAGACATTGTTTGTTTGTGCAGCGAATTTCTGTTATTCTTCTCGCACGGTGTTCTAGAAACTGTGTTATGTCATTTTGGAAATTTCGCTAGAGCGATTGCACTGTTTGCGACTTCTTTCCTTCCACCGTTCGAAAGTAATTTCCCTGCTCGAGTTTCTCTTTTTCCAGTTATCTACACTCGTGTTATTCCACCGTAATTGCAATTAGTTTCCCGGTCGCAATTAATGTGCAATAAGTAAGCTCGAGATTAGATAGCAGTGCATCGATAACGGGCTCGAACGGTACCGTCGGCTAACATGACAGATAACAAATCCCTGTGTAGCGACTATGTATTTCAAAGTACCCGTTCAAAAATGAACGTTTGCCGTTCCGTTTTTAGTCAAACATTGGCTGGTGACATTTCGTTCGACGTTCGCCCGGTGTGCGAGAGAAAAAGCAAACAAGCACAATATTTAAAATCGCAATGAGTTCGGTGGAGGAATTGCTGCGTCGGGGGAGGGGAAAAAAAAATGTTCGACGGGGAAAAACGGGGCGATCAAGATTCAACGGCGATTCATCAAGCCGCGCGGTTCTCTCCAAGTTTCTTCTCAGGGAACGACGTTACTTCCGGGGCGGGCTTGACATAACGTAAAGAAGATAAAACGCGAATTCGGAATAATTCTCTCATCTCATTTAGCATGGATTCCTGCCGGCGACCCGGACCTTGGACGGCGATCTAGAGAATTAGCATTTCACGCGTAGAACCTTTCCAGTTCACTGTCCCCGCATGCAGAAACCGGACGAAAAATCCAGACACAATAAAACCTCCGCTTCCTCGCCTCGGTGACTCAGAACGGAGTGTCAACGGTCTTGCACTTGGCCAACTGTATCTCCGGCAAATGCCGCGAAAGAAACAGCGCCGCTCAACCGCGTTCGAAACCATAATCTCGTCGCAATAATAACCTGCGCGCGGCCAAGGTCGACGAAGCGACGCCAGGAACAAACGCAGATGGCGCGCGTTCCGTGTCCATTTTTTCCCCCGTGTCCGCCACGGTAACGCTATTACTTTGCTAATTACGCTAAAAGAATTATTCATGGCTCGGATGACTGCAAACACTTTTCATCACAGGCTCGTTTCGTTTTTTTAAAGGTGAAACGTAACAATCCTACTCATTTAAGCCGTCTCGCCGTTTCGAGGCAATAAACTGGTAACGCGAACGTGCGAACATTATCTGGTAATCACGCGTGTCTGCTAAATGAATTATGTATCGTTAAACGGTCTTTCCATTTGTTGGTTCGGGAGATGCGGAAATATAAAAAGAAACGGACCGTCGGTGGAAGTAGAAAACGAAACGTCTCGCTAGTTAGGGACACCGATAAAACGACGTTACAGTCGTGCGTGAACCTCTTATCTCGTTCGATTCGAGAGAAATAAATGGCCATTCGAGAAAGAGGTTATTGCTGTTATCCAACTGTAATCGCATTAAATAAAAAGCTATGTTACAAAATAATGTGTACGTCTGTAACACGATAAAGATTATGGTTTGTTGGAATTAAAATTAACTATGCCGGATAACCTCCTCACCTACATCCGTACGCGCGCGTTCGGATATCTGAAATAAATTGAATTTCATTTATAAGCCGAGTCAATCTAGACTGCGCTCAAAGTATCGTCTAGTATTTCCGTTTAAACGAGGTTGTTAATTATTCATGTTGTTCCTTCGAAGGAGATCGATCACTGGAAAAAACCATCGAATATTTTCGGAAAAAATAAAATGAACGAAGATCGACACGGTTGGCAATGTCCAGAGGCGAAACGCCTGCGCACAATAAATAATTAGGAGGACGATTCTGTCTCGTCGTAACAATCCCGTAACGGGCTTTCGCTTTCTCCCAGAACGAAGCAAGAACAAGCGGTACTCGTAAGTATTCCTAATCGATCGGACGAGTCGCGGAACCGCACGTGCGGAAAGCACGTGCAACCACTTCTGATATAAACAACGTTGATGGAGATCGCGGCGAACAGTATCCGAGGATGGAGAACGTGGAGAACCGAGCGAGCCTGTCAATATTCTTCGCAAAGAAGTTTATCGCCGGTGAAAATCGCCGAGATCAGTCCGACGATAACAACTGGCATCCCGGAAAACAGCAAGCCGTCAACGAGAGGCTTAGAAGTGCTCCCTGTCAGCAGAAATTACCGACCAAGAACAGACTGGCTCTATTAAAAGAACTACCATTAAACGTATCGATGCTGTTCGATTCGTTCGATCGACTGTCGTTCGTTCACCTAAGAGATAAAACCCGCACACTATTCCTAGCAATACCAGCTTTCGTACAATATTTAACCGTTCCTTGCTATTTCAACTCTGAATCCGAAAATTTTGTCAGAGACAGACGTTTTATTCGATCTGAAATATTAACGCGCGGAACGATGGTTGGCAGGCAAATCATTTGCAATTTGCTCTAGTGGTCTTTTCTGTTGATTATCATATCGTACCCCGGCATAGAATAGTGACATAACTAAAAGTCCAGTATTCTCACAATAACGATTTCAAGAAAATTATATTTCCATCGAAATTTTAGAAATCATTACAGTGATTAGAACGTTTTTATGCACAAAAATGTCGTAGAAGGGAAAAGAAAATGTATATTTTTTGTATGGCTACATTTATTGTAATGCTTAGATATTGATCAGAAACAAATCAAATTTTATTTCATCTAAAATGAAACGCGCAACATTCATATTTGTTAGACTTTGTTAAAAACCTTCGGCGAGGGGTTAATCTTTCAGAAAAATATTTTTCGATGCAAATTCAATTAGGCTCTATGAAATGATATTATGGATGCCTCCATCAACTCTAAAGTGACACTGTTCTTGCCACTACAAATATTGAACAGGCTCAAAAAGAAAACTGACATAGCTGTCCTATAGCAGTTCAATTAGAAGTTAGAGATATGACGTTTCTCCAGCACGTAGAGGCCAACTAAATGCGTCGATCACGTTATTTTTTTAACAACTTAATGTTCAATAAAAAAATCATTTGAATAACCGCAGTGGAGATTTAACGCGAAATGTAATTCGCAGAATTGTTCGAAGAACGTAAAACACCCGCGTTACATTTATTTGGGGCAGCAGCGTGCAAGCAAGCAAGTTTAATATTACTGTCAGCGTCGACTTTGACGCAAAGCGAAATCCTTCGGCTGAAAATAACGTTAAACTCGGTGTTTTGGTGCGGACAGCATTAACAGTCGAGAGGAAAAGTCAGCGATGCGTGAACACGTTTTTCCCGTGTTTGTCGCGCTGTTTCTGAGCACTTAAATCTTTTAAAAGGTGCCGGGTTCGCCGCGAAAGTGTCCGAGGGCTTGATTTAAACCACCAATTTCTTTCCGAGCGGTTTCATTGTTAGAAAATAACGATATACACAGACGGCGAAAGGTTGTTACTTGTAAAAGTTATCGAGCCTTGAACTAGTTCGAGTGAGGAATGCTCTGAAAGTTTCGTTACCGCCGGTTATTATGAGAGGTTACTTTAATGAAAATTTTTGAAAGTGTTGAATAGGATGAGCAGGTGTTGGCAATTTGCCACTCACACGTTGGTCGCTAACAAGCCCCGACGTTAACACTCCGCGACAACTTTTCGTTTCTGGCGCGTGTCAAAGACAAATTGAAGAATTGACAGGACATAACGTAGACAATGTCGCTACTAGTTCATGGTTGTTTATTAACTGAAACTACCCGACTACCCGACCCGTAACGAAACTTTAACGGCATCTTTATGCTCCGCTTTTAAACAAGAGCCAATATATTCAACGATTCTGTTCGTGGAAAAACGATGAAACTGTCTATTTCTTTTGTGGTAACTCGACCGCGAATCCTCATGCAAATTCCCATTTTCATAGATCATTTCATAAGGGATGAAATGATGAAGAAACTTCTTTTATCGTTTACGAAGTTCCTCGGAGTAAAGATGAAAATATGTACTCACTTTCTTGCAGTTTACAAAGGGACGTTAAAAATGCATAAAGATCCACCGGCTAGTAACGACTATCAATTTCAAGAGGCTATCGAGTTATTTCGCCGACTATGTAGATCCATGAAGATCTTTATTCGTTCTTGAAGTTTTTACTTCGAGGTTGTCTGAATGAAAAAATCGGCAATTCCGAAGTTTCCGAGAAGCCGTAACTTCTCCGAACGTAATCAACAGTGGTCCCGAACACGTCGCTCTCGATCAACGAGCTTTCCAAAACATCAGGGTTTACCATTTGACCGAGAATAGATCTCGGAGAGCGTCGATACGCATTGGCTCGTTGTCACAGCGATCGCGGCGGATACATGAAGGAGAGTACGACCCGGAATAAGTGAAAACAGCCAGCGGACAGCCTGGTTCGAGATAATGGTCTAACGGATTCCCTTCTCCATGGGAGGAGAGAGTAGAGTTCTGGTGCGCGTTATGTTGGAACTGAAGGTTACGTTTACATTGGAGCTGCGGTGGAAGCTATAGGAGCGTCGATCCCGATGAAAACATCTTTCTTCGGCGTGTTTACAGTGAAGTTGTGATGATAGTACCGATTTCGGTCGTTCAAGGTAAAGCGAATCTGGAGAAGAATTGTCTATTCAAATGAATGAAGTAAGAATATATTTATTTACCTCCAAACAAATAAATTTATCGAACTTCCCAGAAAGGTACAGCAACTCCTCGACTTACGCGGTTAATTCGTTCCAGCGGTTTCCGCGCAAGTCGAATACTGTCTCGAGAGCCACCGCTAGAAGGTTATTAATACAATCTGCTACATACTAAATACATACATATATGCACTCATTTGAAAGGATAATTCAAATAAACCAACTGTGTTCATGGAAAACGTTTTATAGTAAAATTGAGCAGAAGAAATCCAAAATTGTTGAAATATTTTGAAAATTGAAGATGTCAATATACAATATTGACATCGTATTCAAATCGTTCACGGAAGAAATAACATTCAATTTGGTTTCTATCTCATGCAATCGATGCAGACAAATTTTCTTTTTTGAAAATGCCTACGATTTGATTTTCGTCTGATTTCCAACCTGGCCTAATTTGTACCATTAATTGCGGAACGCGCTGTATGTACCCACAAAACTCCCGTTCTGGCAATGAATAAACGAATTTCACAGTTTTTGATTTTTCATTGGTATGGTTATTGCTTTTGAGATTCGCTTCTAACAATCCGCGTAAAACAACTCCGTGTAAATCGAGGATTTACAGTCTTCAACAACAATTCTTTCTCATCTGGAACGTCCAGAACCATAGTCGGCGAGGAGCACAGCATCGTTTTAAGTCGAATAAACCCGTTATTATAAAACAATGGCGGCGATCGTTTGTCGCAGCTCCGACATAAACGTCTCGAAACCGCGTCGCCGTGTGATACCGCCGCGATTAACATTGTTGCTTGCAACTCGGCGGCAAGTTGGTTGGGTAGTGCTCTTGGAAATTCGGCCAGCGCGACGCTAGGCGAGCGAAGGCTCGGTAACAAGTTCGCGGAAACTTGAGGGCTTAGGTGAACGTACCTGGGCGCGAGATTCCTGCCGACTAACGGGGCTCGAATACGCCGGTGGACGCGTCTCTCCGTAGTCTTCTTCGTCGCGAAAACACACGTGGCCGTTGCAAAACAACGCTTCTGAGTCACTGGCGAGAGTCACACGCGCTCGATGCCACGGAAATAGCAGCACGGCCGATATCAGTCGCGTCGCGACGCCGCCGATTCTATGAAACGTCCCGACGCTTTTCTATCGCGTCAAATGTACCACAATATAAGCGATCCGACGAGATCAATCAGTAAATACACGAATCGTCGGCGCGCGTCTTTTAGGTTGTTGCATACGAAATGTCCGATTGAAAATTTCTTGGTTAAAGCAAGCACCATTCTAATAAACTGCGGATCTTTACGCATTTATGAAGAAATTGAAAAGATTAGAAAAATCTCGGAATATTGTGATGTTGTTTTTAGTGCAACAAGCTCATTAAGGGATGAAATCAATTTTTATTTTACCTCTGCTGCTCACAATCAGTGCAGAACATTTTTATTTCACATAAAGATCCGCAGTCTAATAATAATCGTATTCTGTGAAGAAGAAAATATCTTCATTTATGAGACTGTCGTCTCTATTTATGAGCTTCTATCATTGACTAACAATGCGATCAGTTGCTAATATATTTTGGCTATAAAAAGAATACGTGACGATCGCATCGACTGACATTTCAAGTTGTACCTTTAAATGATATGTAACAAACCTATAGATTATAATATTACTTAAAATCAGACATTTCATACGCAGCGACCTGAGAAGTTTACAGTCATACGTCGCTTGGGATCAAGCACGGATCAAAAGTGTCCCTCTTTTCCGAGATCGGAAACAAGTCGAAAAGCAAGAATAATGTTTTTGTCGAGTTTCAACTCGACGCGTCAGCCGATTCAGCTGACGCGTCTGATCATGATCTACCGGATCTACTTCCTGCGAATACTAGAGCACGCGGCGGACTCGACCGGGATTTGCAAACTCGTTTACCACGAAAACGAGGCGTCGAACGAGAAAATGAGCCGAGAAGAAATTCTTTGTTGATCGTAAATTACTGAATAAACTTTTCGTAATGATTTCGGCGCATAGGTTCGATTCAATTTTGACTAACAAGCAATTTTGTGTCCAAGAAATGTGACTTGACCTCTGTGTGTACTACTTAATGGAGACTATTTTGAAGAGTATAACATTCAAGTAAACGAATAACTATATTTTTTTTCGGAAAAATGAAAATTCTCTTTATTTTTTTAACACAGCTCGTAAGTCGAGTTGAACAGCGAAGAGATTAGTCGAATGGTGGTTGAGCGACGCATGACTGTATCCGAGAAATGTGACTTGACCTCTGTTGCACTCGAGTGACTACTACGTGCATTTGTTTACCTTTAGTAACTCGACTCGTTGGACGAATAGGAATCGGATGATGGGCGACACACGACAAGAAAAGTTCGCTTGTCCTCGGTTGCGTGCGGGCCGAGCTCGCTCGCGATACTAACTCGTGACTGTAGCACACTTGCTGGAGAACGGGCCTCTCGTGTGTATCTACCGGTTAACGATACTCCGACAGTCGCAAGCCTCTCCCTCCTTTTCTCAGTGCTAACATGGTGCACACGCACGTGGCCTCTCTCGCTCGATGACTCCTCCTCCGAGCGCGAATGATTCTTGCCGACTGGATTGCGATAACCGCACGCGACCCCGGCAACTATTTCCTGAACGGATCGCCTCGCCTCGCCTCGCCTCGCCTCGCCTCGCCTCGCCTCGTCGTCCCGTCCCGTCCCGCTCCCGCCAACGCGGCCAAAGACGTTTAGCAACACGTGAGAGCTCTCGCAACAGAGCTCCCAGCATGGAATCCGTTTCAGTCGGCGTTCCTTGCTGCACTAGGAACCCGTACAGAGCAAATAGTCGACGATGCAACGACTGTGCAACGACGATGCACGCTCCGCGCCTCGCCTCCACGCTGCATGGCCTGCTATGCAAATATCATAATTTTCGGATAGCATCCGGGAACTTGCCTGATACGTACTTACTAATGCTCGCTCAAAATGTGGCCTGTTAATTAATCCGTTGTTGCTTGGCAATAATCCGGAGGCTAATTTGCTCCTGCTTAGGAGCAGCTTCTTAATTAATACGTTGCTTAAGAATAATTCGTGGATTAATTGTTGTTGCGTAGGAATATATTCGTGAATTAATCCGTTGTTCTGTAGACATAATTCGGACAACAAATAATTGGAGTAAAACTTGGATTAATGCGTTGTTCCTTCGGAACAGTTCGTGTAAATTCTAGCGACCGTGGTTTTGAACGTGTAGTTAAATACACGTGCATTAATGCATCCTCATTAAAATTTTTAGAACATTGATATTCATTTATGTATCGAGACTACGGTTGTCACAAATTCCGCGTGTGCTGGTTAAACAGTTAAGAATATTGTTATTCATAAAGAAGTCGTTTATTGTCAGAATATTAAAACATATCAGATTCTTCTCTGATAAACTAGAGGGTTAGTTGATTACCTTTTTTTTTAATGGGAGTGGCTTTCAAATTTTTATTTTCCCATCTGTTTTATATACCCATATTTTCCTTTCGAACATTAGTAATCGAATTAAAATGCGGATACGTTAATACACGTGAAATAGGGATCTGTAATAAATTCCCTTTTATACTCCAAGAAATTACAAAATCACTAAAATACAACCAACGAACTATTGATGTTTGAGCTATTGCAACTCCGTATAAAAAATCTTCTTTGTATCTGATATTTTACGAGTTTGAACGACTCCGTGGAGTTTAAAAAATTTGTTTTCCACTTTCCTTTCAATATAACCACGTGAAGAGAAGTCTCCTCTTTACAACGATGTCCTAACAATTTTCTGCAAACATTATCTTAACAAGGTAAGGGTCAAGACTTATTAGTTTGTAAACTCCTCTTTTAAAAGATTATTCTCGTTTATCGAGTGGCTGATCGATCAAACGTTGCGCAATGCTAGCTCAGAGTCTGGGATCTAAAACTGTAGATAATTATTCTGCTCCGGCGAGTTTTTTTTCCAGGTGCGGTTGCAATCTACGTATACAGTTTCAATAAAAATGCCGCGTTAGATGCTGCAGCTTTATCGCGGCTGCGTGACGTTAACTATTTTGTAATGGGCCGGAGAAATATTGTCTCGTTTTGACAAAAGGAGTATTGTTCCCGAGGTTGTTTTTGTAACAGCTCTCCGCGGTAATTCTTGAAATAATCAACCCGAAAAAACTGTGAACAAGTTATTCTTGTTGAACTGTTGTTCGAGCGAGTTTGCGACACTTTTGGAACCGGAGAGCTTGCGGGGACTCGTTAACAGCGAATTGTTCTTGCCTTCCTAAATTTGCATTAAACGTGATAAACAGGTCTTTTGAGCGTCATAAATAACGTTGCCTGGTAAAATTCTTAAAAAAAATTTAATTCTCGACTGCACGCGAGTATACTGGAACAAAAATGGATAAAGTTCGAGCATGGGAAGTATTCGTTCTAGAAATAATTGCGAGATATTTTCGAATTTCAAGATAGGATTTCTGCAGGCTCACGGATAGTCAGCAGATACATGTAATCCAGAAATAAAACATGAGACGGTTCTTAAGTGATAAAGATAGAGGCTGCCCCATCTGTGACGGAGAGTCGAACTAATTTGTAAATCAGAGAGGTATGCGACGTTAGTCGAGTAGGTGAAACTTTCGGTGACTAATGAAAACGAAAGCTTGACTGTTGATTATCCGTTAATTGCCCAATGGATTCCTATGTACCCGAATTTCTTCCTGTTCCACAAAAAAAGTGCTCGCTGTTTCTTCGGAGCTTGTCATAATCAAATCCTTAGCAAAAAAGGAATTTTTAAAATAGCAAGAAAATTATGTATTTGTAACTATAGGTACCTATTAATACCTGTCAGACAGGTATGCGACGTTAGTCGAGTACGTGAAACTTTCAGTGACTAATGAAAACGATAGCTTGACTGTTGATTACCGTTAATTGCCCAATGGATTCCTACGTGCCCGAATTTCTTCGTATTCCACAAAAAAGTTCTCGCTGTTTCTGAGCAAAAAAAGGCATTTTTCGAATACTAAGAACATATCAGAGAAGTAGATTGAATGAAATTATATATTTATAACTGTAGTTACTAACTGTACAATGTTGATGCCATTTAAAGGATTAAATCACTGGCATAAATTAATACCGATTTCAAATCTATTGAATCCGTTTTGAACCGACTGGGTTATCCAATCGTCGATGCAGGTATTTCTATAAAACGGAATTACTCGCCGCAGCTGCGAATAAATAAAGACAATAAAATTCGCACGCGACCACGGGCGAAGCTCTCGGAAAGAGCGTGCAACAACGCCGCGTATAATAAAAAAGATAATTTGCATCGTGCACACTACTGCACACTTACAGAAACGTCATTTCAACGACGGCGTTCTCGCTCGCGAAGGAATTTATTTTGCGTGGTGCACGCGAAAAATTAGACAATCCGGAATTTTTCATGGCCGGGAAGGAAATTTTACCGGGTCGACGACAGTTCTAACCGGCGAATTTTTCGGTCCATCGAGCGAGCAAACAATTGTCGAGAGTACAGCGGGGAATGTTAATTTTCCCATCGGAGAAGTTTCATTCAACACGTTCCACTGTCTATATTAGTCGAACAACTATCAAACGCGAATTACATCGAATATTTCGTCGGGGACGCCGTGTATATTCGGCGGGCGCGCGCCCGGCTAACAGGCGAATAATTCTCCTTTAATTTTACAACGAAAATAAACCGCGTAAATAACTGTCTTCGTGTGAAATACTTTCAACGGTATTAGCGTGCGTGGGTGGCGTGTAATAAGGGCGGCGCATAGCCGCGGGGCTGGTTTTGTACGCGGCGAATGCAGATTATATCTGAAAGCGGAAACGTTCACGCGCGCAAATTGATATAAACTTTATTCCATTATTTCGGCGGCCCGGGAAATCTATATTATCGCGAAAAATCGCGCCCGGGGAATTTTTACGATCGTTGCTTCACCACGCCACACCGCGCGGCACCATTCTACCGGTTTACACGTTCGGCCGCCGATACAACGATATACCGTTTTAATTCACAATAATTCTGTAACCCCGTTAATTAATAAAGTAACGCGTTTCGGTATCGCCGAATCGGCTTTCGCGCGATTCACACGAACGATACCCGGTCTCGCACACACGGGATCCGAGAACGAGAAAATGAAGCGTCGAAGGGAGACAACCGTGACTCCGGTCGGGAAGTTCACATTATCTCACGAAAATAACTCGTTGAAAATATCCCTCCGCTCGCCGCATTGTCTATTTTAATTATGTAACCGTTGCCCGAAGAAGCATTCGAGATCCACAGCGGCAACGGTCGAGCCGGTTCGCAGAATATCGGTGAGATTCTGGAGAAAAGGAAGAGAGAGAGAGAGAGAGAGAGAGAGAGAGAGAGGGGGGGGGGACGGGGCGCAAGAATAATGCTGGATCCACGTAATCTCGCGCTACTTCATTGTCGAGAGGCGACGGAAGAAACAAGCTCAGCGTTTCCTCAATGAAAAAGATACTTCTCGAGGGCGATTCATGCATCTTGCATTTTCGCGAGGTCCAAGGGAATTAATGACGCCCGGTACGACCATCGTCCCGTTGTTGACTCTCCTTTCCCGACAGGGGGTCGAATTAATTTTCAAGATGGAGACGTCGTGGCCGCCATTGTGCCTTATCGCGTACACCTCAGAAATTTGTCGATCGGTTCGACCGGTCTGCCATTGTGTTCCCGCGCGGTTTTTTTTTAATCGGCTTTCCGTGTTATGCTTCAAAAGACCATTATTCTCTTCCATTCAACCAATTCTTTTCTACTTCGATTCAATGTCGGTTCGACGACGCCCCACCCTCTCTCTCTCTCTCTCCTCTTTTCCTCTTTCAACCTTTCTGTCTCTCGTTCCTGTGTACACGCACGCATACATATGTATATTTTTCGATTACAAAATATCCGATTCTTTCGAATGAAAATCATCGCGGGAATCGCGCGCGTCGCGCGCACGCGCTCACGCGTATCGCAGGCAATGAGAGAGGAAAAAAAATAGAAAGAAAGAAATTATATATACGTATACAATATATGTACATATATACGGGGGGACGATCAAACGTGATATTTTTCGTTCGATGATGTCGCGTTATTTATCGCCTTCAATTTAAACGTAAAAATATGTCGGTATATTTCACCTGCTTCGGAAGTTTAATCGCGGCGATACAATTCGCGAGTGCACGCGAACGAAGTGTGATTTATCTCGCCGGGCGCTTTTTCGTTTTTCCTTTCGTTCGGTTCTACTTTATTTTTGTTTGTTTGTTTCTGGCTCTGCGGACGTGTGTGTGTGTATGTGCGCGCATGTGTGTGCATCGCTCTCTCCTCCGCGATGGCAAAGAATACATTTGGTTTTGAATATCCACAGGCGGACGTCCTTTTAATCCGTTTCTGCGACGCGTTTCGACGCTGCGCGCCGCTGATCGTCGGATCCTCCCGAGCTCGTAGCAAAAATGACGCGCGGAACGAACGAAATAACGAAGCCCGATTCAATATATCTGCTTCTCTATTTACGTATCAGTCCGATATTATTCACCGGGGAGCCGTGTATTTTTCATGTAGAAATGTTTTAACGTATCAATGACTCGCTGATCGCTTTGATAACGAAGAAATTGCAGGCCGCGCGCGCGGCCCGGTTAACAACCCGGTGTGCAACGGCGCGGCGCACCGTGCGTATATTTTGTTTACGCAGTTAATTAATGGACGTGCTCGAAGGATCGTTACCGCGCTGAATCTTTTGTACGGTTGCGAATCGTGCACACCAGGTGCATCAACCTTCCCCGGCTCGCCAGGTGAGAAAAAGATCACGTTGCACCAGCACGTGGGACCCGCGACCAATCCTATTATGTGAAAGCGAATATGCCCGGGAAACGAATGGAAAAGAGGATCGATGTTTTTATTATTCAGTTAGTAATCGCCGGCAGATCGGGGACAGAATTATTCAACGAGTTTTTGCCGAAACTCGCGTAATCGAAATACCGAGCATTCGCGGTCAAGACGCAGCTGTGATTTTCAGAAGAAACGTGCACGCGAAATGCTGTCTCTCTTACCCGGGAGTACACACGTAACCGAAATAAATATTCAAGCTTATTGAAAATTGTTGTGACACGAGATAATTTTTAATTGCACCGATATGAAATATACATTTCAATTTCAGCTTCTAAAATTATTGTTTTAATTAAACTTTTTAATGAGCCGCATGTTTTACGGACGAAATAAAAATACCGGGCTACGCTGTCAAAGATTTTACGCCGCCGCGGGAGTTTTTATTATATTTTGTTCGCCGACGATCGTTGCTTTCGTAAATCAAAGCTGAAATAATGGACGATTCTCGAACAGATTGTGCAATCGCGTCGAGTCATGTTAGTTAATCATTTCTTCGGAACTCCGACGTAGAGGAAATTGTTCAGATTGGTTTGGACCTAACGCAGTCGTTAAAAAGCTATAAAGAGACTTCTAGCTGAAGTGTTGACATCAATGTGCCTTTAATTGGCGGGACTTTCAGGGATTTCCGATGCTCCGACAAGAAAACGTTCCAATAGAAAAAATGTTTTTCTAAAAACAAATTAAGTGAATCCTTAAAACATTTTCACCTCATTTGGACCCCAAACGAGAATCAAGGTAAGCATGTTTCTGTCACTTCATACGAGACTGTCGCGCGCCTGTATGACATGCGCAACGTATGCCTCTGTTGGCCGGGTTGCCGCATTTTAGGTGGATCTTTAATTGTTAATACAGTAGGACCTCGATTAAGCGGCTTGATCGGGAGACAAACGGCCCGGATAAATTAAGATCCGAGGGACATAATTAAAATGTACATTATATTCCAAAATAATTCTTTTACTTTTCAAAATTTATTTCCCTTCATAATATAATCATTACACTGCGGATCTGTATGCAAAATAAAAAATGTTCGTATTGATTCTTGAAAATTGTATTCTTCGTTTAATCATCCTATTAAGCTGAAAATAATACATTGATGTCCTTAAATATTTTTAACATGTCCACTGCTTTATATTGCACGTGACCATTTTTATTATAAATGTATATAATCCGCAGTCTAATAATCATATTTAAACGCATATTTGTTTATAATCGGGATCCGGTTAATCGAGGTCCTACTGTAACTAAAAAAATGAAATTGAAATCACGATTTTTTTATTCTTTATTTTCATTTTATATTGTTATGGAGAACCACCCCTGAAATTTTCTTCCACCTGCAGTCGAACGCCCAAGGACGAATTGCCGGCATGCAGTGGCGTTTAATCGTCGAAACGATGCTAAAATAGTTGTGAATAGCTAATTCTTCGATTTGGCCGACTACGTATGCGCGTTTGAAAAACTGCCACTTGTAAAGGGCGTACGAATGTTTACACGACTGATGGTAAACCAGCACCAGCAATCCAGCACCGGGCAGCTTGGTGACCGAGAAACAATGCAGACGACCGATCAAGCCAAACCGATGCAAAGCGTTTGCGAGCTCGGGACTGCGTGTGCATCCGTAATCTCGAGCGGAAACTGCGTCTCGCGTAATCCGGCTGCCGATAGCGGACGTATCGCGGTCGAACAGCAGCGAGCGGACGAGCAGATGAATCAATAAATGCGTCTGGTCGGTTTGTGTTCAATTTTTAAACCGTCTGCCTTGAAAGGAGCCAGTTGTTGCTCGGCCGAGCAAGCGAGCGAGCGAACGTGTCGGCTCGTGCTTTCGATCCGCCGCCACGATCTGCGGGGGATCGATAGATCCTCCAACCTGCCGCGCCGCCCGTAGCACAGAATTTTAATCCGACAACGATGCTCCGCGTTTATGCAAATACCGGTGGCATTTATGGGGCATATTAAGCCCGAAACGCAACCCGTATTTTTGCACTCATTGTGCGCGAGGAGGAGCACGGCGCTAGTCTGCTCGCATTATGCGTGTCCGCCATTGTAGTCACGGACCGTCAATGCGACAGCAGCCATCAACGTGTTCATGCTCTGTTCAACCTGTTCACGGTGATTCACTCCGATGATTTCCACGCTCGAAAATATTTTAACGCTCGGCGCGGCGATCGCATAAAATCGATCTGCGTGCTAGTGCTCGTTTAAGGGTGTAGACTCGTTTCTAGGATTGGAAGGGATTGTCTTCTTATTTCTCCATAATGCAAAGACGGGCTTTTTCAGTAGTCAAAAGCGCTAGATGAAAGATTAATCTTGGCCGCGATCGCCCTGAAAAGTCCTATTTTTACGTTTACAAGGCGTAATTTGCATTATTCGGCAGCATGTAGCTGTCGCAGCTTTATGAAAATAGCTACATGCGCAGCTTTATGCTTCTGATTAACCCTCCGAGTGCTGTGCCGGAGTCAGTTTTGACCGGGAACATCCAAATTGTCATTTAAGTACTCAATTTGTGGCAATTGAACTAACTGAATAGCTCATTGAGGATATCGGAAAGACTAATGTTTCTACACGAGATATCATCAAAAGTAAACTGTTAAAAATTATTAGAATAATTAAAGCTGTGAACGATCCTAAGCATTGCCAATTATATAGCTATAATAATCGTCCGTTGTCCGAGGGTTAATGCAAATTACCCTCATTTCTAAATTATATTCATTTTTGAGGTCGACTGCGGCCTAGATTAATCTTTCATCTAGCGCTTTTGACTACTGAAAAACTCCATCCCATGCTGGAAATCTTAGAACCGAAATCTACCCCCTTAAATTTACGAATAGACGCAGCCCGCCGAGTATCGAGTTCAGAAGAAAGAAGAAGAAAGAGGTTCAAATTCAGTGATTTTTGTGAAAAAAGATTCGCGAAGATGATAAATGATCGCGATATCGAGCTTCTTTCCTTTTTTGTTTTTTTTAAATTCTAGATTCGGTCCTGGAAAAAATGAGTTGCTTGAAAATTTTCACCGGAAAGCGGCACGCAATCGCGACCTAACGTCGTAACGTATACGACGCGATTAGTCTTGACCCGGCACAATGCAGCTTACTAAATCACGCTTGACGCTGCCATAAGTTACCAAAAACTTTTTGACGCGACGGCTGCACTATCGGGAGCGGAATTTCGCTTCGGAATTTTGGATAGCAAGCCCGTCTCCATAGAATCTTGTAATCGGTTTTAGCGGAGCCGGCTCCCGGCGGCGCGGCGACACAGACTGCGAATATGGCTGCAAGACACTCGAACTTTAGATTGTTTCGTATCATTTGACTTTTTAGATTGTTTACGGTGCTGAAGCTCTATGAATTTTTACCGATAAATCACAATCGATCATTTTTTTCAGTCTATCCAGCAGAAAAGCCCGCGGTCCACTTATATTAATTTGTATTTGAACAAGTGGAACTTAACTGTACACATTAAAATATGTGAAAAGACTTACTGACCAAGCTAGTACTTCGTGTTTAAATTCTTGGTTATGGAGATCATGAAAAATATAAATGAATACATTTCGTTTGAAATTTAATTTATGTATTTACAAAAATGCTTCAGACACGACATCACGTACACCAAAATAACCAATCCTTGTGCAAATGAACGAAAATGAATTACCTCAAAAATATTTCGCCGGAGAACAGACTGAATATGAAGTAATAAAGAACAATTGCATTTACGGAGACATCGAGGATATTATCGCGTTCGAAGTATTACTTCGAATACGCGTATTACTTCGGTATACTCCTCCTAGGAGCGCTAGACTGCCAAAATTTGATTAAATTCATATCTTTCCTATTCCGCTAGCCGGATTATGCAATAATTGCACGGGATCCATGGCGCGCTTTGTGCGCCGGAATTTGTTCAGAAACCAAAATCTTATTAGCCGAATGAAAAAGATTGGATTACGTCGGGCCGCGCTAATTAAGGATTACATCGGGCCGGCAATATCTAGAAAGCAGCACTTCCATGAAATTTATTTAGTTGCTCCTCCGTTAGAATCTCGCCGTTCCAGATTTTAAAATGGTAAACTAAACCCCCTCCCGCCCTTCTAGCCGGGTTTAAAGGAACCCAATTTACACGTATTCCCACGAACTTCTTTTATTAAAATCCCTTAACGAACTGTGCAATTTCGGTCCCTCGGACCTTTCTCGACGGACTGTATGTTGCGCCGGCAGGTGACGTCCATGTTTGACGCAATTTTCAGAGATTATCTGGCCTGGTGCCATGTTGCGTTGACGATGCGGTTAAACTGGAAACGTGTATTTAGCTGGGGAAAACTGCATTAAACAGTATTTCTTCTTTTTTTGTTGTTATCCTATGCGTCGCAGACAACGGTATAATTTTTAGTGGGAACGTGAAAAACGGGTGTCGGGTCGTTGGACGCGCTTCGCGGAGGAAGCGACAACTGGAAAAATTAGCGAAATCGATGCCCGGGATCAACAAGTTGCACGACGTAAGGCTTCGCGCAGTGCCCGTGGCTGTGCTGCTTATGCCGGCTGTAAGGTCGAGTTCGAAGAAACGTCTCAATTTCACGGACACCTTATTACCGGCGCGCCGCCACGTTGTATAATTTCCTATCACGCGTCTCGCTATATCCCGACGCTTCTCCCTCGTGGCAAATATAATAATATGATATACAGGGTGAGGCACTTAAAACAGGCCACCTGAATAACTCGGCTGCTGTTGCTGTTAGGAAAAAATGCATCAGATGGAACTTGCTTGGTTTCGAGGATGCATTAATCTGATGTTAGTAGCTTTCTTGTAGGCGAACGCGTAAAGGATATATGAAGATCACCTTTATTTTTTTAAATAGAATGCCCAATATTTTTGCTCGAACTCGGATGAAACACAAAATCCTGCGTAAAAAAGTATTTACCTTCGTATATCATAAATCTAATAGTTAACGAGATATTATCGAAATAATTTTCCATTTGTACTTATTCAAGTTGAGGGATATCAGTTCGAGCACCTACAGTGGCCGGAATTAATATCCGGACGCTCTGAAAAAGACGATAACTTTTTTAATATTGTACTATACGATTTGAACTTTTTTTGGAAGCTAGAGCAATTAGTTTGCTACAGGATGTGAAAAGAAATTTTTTGAAAAATTGCAATAGATCGGAATTGTAGAAAAAATACTAAAAGTTGCATTTTACAATTTTTTTATGTGGGCCTATGTTGAAAATTTAAAAAATACGTTTTGTAGATCTGTGTGAATTAAACATATTCTAAAAATTTCGTCGAAATCGATCGACGTTGCAATGAGCTACAAACGAAAGATGGTAAAAATTGCAATTTTCACGATTTTCGGCCTCTAACTGCAATAAATCTAAGATTAATCTAAGGATTCTTACATCTTCCAATGCCTGTCGTTTTTTCCCGTACCAAACGATTTCGATGAAACTTTCACAGTGCATATAATTGACATAGATCTACAAAATCTTTTTTTAATTTTCAATATAGGGCCACATAACAAAGTTGTAAAATGCAACTTTTAGTATTTTTTCTGCAATTCCGATCTATTGCAATTTTTGAAAAAATTTCTTTTCACATCCAGTAGTAAACTAATTGCTCCAGCTTCCAAAAAAAGTTCAAATCGTATAGTACAATATTAAAAAAGTTATCGTGTTTTTTAGGGTGTCCGAATATTAAATCCGGCCACCGTACTAGCTTCCCGGTAATAGCTATTATACATATGGGAAATTATATCGATAACATCTCGTTAACTATTAGATTTATGATATATGAAGGTCAATAATTTTTTACCCAGAATTTTGTACTTCATCCGAGTTCGATAAAAAATATTGGGCGTTCTATTTGAAAAAATAAGTTGACCTTCATATGTCCTTTACGCGTCCACCTACAAAAATGCCTCACCTTGTATACGCCTATAATTCTGGAAGTGGTCCAAGTCGAAATTTTACCTGTCGATGCGGATGTTTATGCAATTTTCAATTTTTGTAAGTAGTAGTCAGTAGTAGCCACTAAGTGCGGTAGTGGCCTTTGTAGATCTGGAATAAATAAAAATCGTACGAAATTCTATCGAATTTTCCATTCCAGCATTTTTTGAAAATTTGGGACAGAACACTAGAATGGGAACTTGGATTGCGTGGCATTTTCTCAAAAATTTCTGGTTATCCAAGTTACAGTGCAGCCCAGAGAATTTAAGGGTAATGTCCAGAATATAATTGAGAAAAGTTTATTTTAAATTGATTCTCTTCTTGCATTACTTTGCGTAAAGATTTTTAATTATTGAATAGTTCAAAATGTATTTTGATCCAACTAAAAATGTCGCATGAAAATGTCGTTGTTGCAAGAAAATTGTTATTTCGTACGAAAATTCCAGTCTAGCTATTTAAATTAAAATTTATTAAAAAAAGTAGGTTCAAAAATGTGTAAAAGAAGATTGATACGTATGGATTTGAATGGATCTATGGCGGCCATGAAAACCTAAAAAGTGCCTACCCTTCGAGGCTCGATCCTCGATCGTCCCTCGAGTAGATTTGAGACATTGGAGACATTTCTCACCGATTCTAAAAAACCAGTACGCCCTGCGTGTCCATTTATTATTCGCGAACGATAAGAATACTCTTACATGAAATCTTAAAGCGGTACCGCCGTTTAAATCTTTAATTAACACTAAACCTACGACGAGAGGCCAAATGACCCATTTTAGATTTTTGATTTATTGAAATTGTAAAGGTGTTTTCATGGGAATTTATTGAATATATTTTTTGACTCCAGTATATATTATAGTAAAAATTGCACAAACTATAAATAAATTTAATCTTGTTATTTTTATAATACTATACACATCAGTCACTTTTGATGGTCGGTAGGTTTAGTGTTAATTACCAGATTTTATCGAAATACAAGGTAAAATTTAAAAAATGCCGCGATTCAATTTCTCCGGGTTTTCGAACACAGCTTTTCCCTACTAGAATATGTAGTTCGAAAGAACTCGCGCGAATAGCCAGCTTAGCGAACATTTTTGCAAATCATCAATCCCGGAGAATATTTTTCATGACGCTCTTTTGTGCAAACCGGACTGCACGTATTAAAGGCTCGTTAAAAACTGCCCGGTTCGGTATCATTGTCCCTCGTAATCCCGGCCAGCATTGGCTCGCGTATCGGTGTATAAAATCATTTCCGTGTACCATTTATTGTATCAGAGCCGACATAAAAACGCGATTAAAATTCGATAAAATATGGTGTTCGCAGTGTCACGTCCCGAGAGCATGTGGATAGATACACGCTGATCAGAGCGATCTTCCTCGAAGGAGAAAGGCAGAGAGTGAGCAGGGTTCGGTAATAAGCGGCTCGCCGACATTTTTTAAGCGAGCCGTAAATGGGATGACCGATACCGGGAGCATTTGATTAAATCCCCTGACCTGAAATTCCATATCGCGGGGGTCGGGAAAGGTGACACACACGTTTGAACGGGTTATTATTTTATCTCTAACAAACCGAAGCCTGGTGGTAAAAGGAAATAAGTCCCAATGGCCATTGTTCGGGGCAAAACAATGTTAATTCTGACAAACAGTCCGGGAGGGTAGCTTTCGCAGGAACGAGCTGATAAAACACGGCGAACGCGGCGCGCGTTCGTTGCTGTCTTGGCGGGACTGAATCAATAATGAATCGCGATAAATATTTCACGGTAACAAGCCGGGAAGGGGACGGGGAGGATGCTTTCGTGTCGGATTCGGCCGGACAACCCCGGCTCTAGTTGCAGCGTGCAGCTCGAAGTGCAGCGACCGATAACGTTTCGCGAGTGCACCGTTCGCTCGAGAACGACACGCCTCGGGACTATAACGAAGAATGTAGCGACGTTTTGCGAAAAAGTCGACTTTCTCATATATCGATTTCTAATAAATTTGTATTGCTTCCTAAATGTCTATCAACATTGAAGTTAAAAAAATTAATGTTTGTCTATAAAAATTAATACGAAGCCATAAAGATAGACATTTGGAATGCAGTATTTTTCAGCCAAAAATTGCCTGTTTTCTTCGAGGTGTCCTGATTATCCTATTTAATAAGATTTAATAACATTCAATTTAATAAAAGTTATAACTAGACCGCGGATCTTTATGGAAAATAATAATTGCCTGCGTCGATTGCAAGAAACTTATTTGACTGTTATTTCTCCCCTTAAAGATTTAAATAATGATTTCAAATTTAAAAATTTTCCAACAATTTTGAACTTTCGTCTACTCAATTTTCCTATCGGCAGTCTAGTTATAACAAAACCTCACTAAATTCTTCGATACGACGATCCACTGTGCGGCGCGGCGCGGCGGCCTCGGGTTTATACATCGGTGGTGCCATCCATTGACATGTAGTCTCATTACGTGTTTCTGCTTGGATAGTTTGCAAGAGTTAGCGTTACCAGCCGTGCAAGCAATGCCGCGCCTCGAAGTTTCCGCATAATAGAGTTAGGAGATTTCTACATTTAAAGACGCTCGGGGACCAAGACGCAAGCGAGATCGCACACTTTGGACAACACCGCATCGGCGCGCCGCCGGGACCGCTCTAATTAACCGCGAAGACAACCCGATTTGATTCGTAACCGATTCCCGAATCGATCCGACCCGATTTTTATCCGAACCGAACACTCGGTTATTGAACGAATAAATTCGGTTTCGCCCGTACCCACTCTGCTTCGTTCTCGACGATTTTCGCAAATCCATCGTTTTTTACAGTCTCGAAAATAATTGCGCCCGGAGATCCCACCTTGATTTCCTCGTATTTTTGGTTTACCGGTTAATCCTCGCGTTCTACGAATATCCAGACTCGCGGAAATGTTACAGACCGTCGCATAGATCGCCGATATTTATATCAAGCGCCGGACAGAGGGCGCATTCATTTGCACTTGAGGATCTCTGAATCGATTTTCCGATTGCAGGCATTTTCCTCGTGAATCGACTACGTTCGATAACGTAATTCAGTTTCGAAGTTATTATTTCAATTGAAACATTAAATTAAATCAACTCCAGATAAGATCAGCTACGATGAAAAGAATGATAATTTTTAACTGTATCGTAAACGTAAAACGGCGAATTTAATGCAAGAGCACAAGAAGAGTTATATGTATTCTCAAAATTCCGAACGAAAATCTGCGTTTCAGACGAATAAAATTGAAACTAACACAAAGACTGAACTTCGGGCAGTGGGCGTATCAATAAATTAATTTCGAATCTCGCTCAACAAGTGCACCGAGCTTACAATAATAGACCCTTACGAGAAAGTGGGCCCCATTGTTCCTTTTATTTTCATTTAAACAGGCTCTCTCCGGAGGCTCGACTCTCCCTTAATCCCGTAACAGTGGAAATATATATCCCGGTATAATAATTATTTTAGTAATTTGTGAAATATGAATTCGGCGGTGGAATTAAACAAGAGAACAATTAAATGAATTAACTGTAGTCACTTTCCAGCGCGGCAGCGAACAAAGAGAGTCTAAATTGGTCCCTACAAAAAGCTTTGTCCGAAGAAGGAATATATTCGCAAGGAATTCCGAGTATAATTAAAAATGGGTACGTCCAAGGAGCGTGTTTCGCAAATAGAACGCGAGAGAACGAATCAACTTGTTGGCAGAGATTTCTTTCGGTTCTTGGTTCTCCTCGTGATTTCTGCGAGATCTAATCAATCGACGGTGCTGGTTAGGGATGGGATCAAGTTCAATATGTACTCACGAATCCGAGTCAAGT